>APFE030673542.1:91036-108983 GCA_000404065.3 Pinus taeda | reverse complement strand
CAGAGACAGTTTGTGAGGTGGAAGATCATGGAATCTTCCAGAAACTTCCCCTCTGACACTTGCCTCTCTGTTTTCGACTAGGGATGAGTAAGAGATCATCAGTCTCCAAGTGGAATCAAGAAGTATCAGAGAGAGGACACTAATCAAGACCCCAAAAGATGACTCACCCCCCTACAATCATCTATATATGGATCCCTCATCACAGAGGTCCAGAGGCTGGAATCTTGTATCTTGTAGAGAAGTGTTGTTGGTTTTCTGGTGAAACTTCATAGTGTTGGGTGCTCTAAGCTTTACTTGAGGTGAAGAAGGGCTTTCTTGCTGGAGGATGATGCTGGGTTAGAACAATTGGTTGTAATCCTCTTGCTATTCTTGATATTAATAAAGTTATTCAAGTTTTCCTCCACATTCTTGTATGTTTGATTGTATATGCATTTGTGTGCTTAATACATATCTAGTCCTGTGTTATTTATGAACATAGATCTATGTTCTTCGATAGTATTATGTTTCTTTGATTCCACGTGTGCTCTTTGAAGCTGGTCAGACGAAGAAGAAGTGGCAAAGATTTATCAGGAAGGAGAGGAATCAAGCAAGGAACAAAGCGTAAGACTAAGGTTGGTGTCCTTTGTTCCACTCTTATGTATTTTTCATAAAGGAAAGCGAAAGTAGTCTTTACTTATTTGCTTCTAAGATAGCTACCAGTCTTAGTGGGAATAGCAGCTCCGAGTGGACACTATTCCCGGTAACACCTGGGCTAGTCTTATTGTCATTCAATTTGTAAGCATACTTCAATATTTGATATTATTGAGATGAAGTGTTATTTATGCTGCATCCCTATATTTATGGTTATATGTAATTTGTTGCATTCATGTTTAATTTCAATTCAGACCCTCAGCTCAAATTAACTGAGCCAACTGCGTCAAATTAACTTAGTTAAACTATACAAGTTGTCTTGTGATCTAGAATTACAAACTTTCTCCTAATTTAATTCAAGGGAAAATTAAATTAGGTTTTTCTTGTTGTGTTTTAAACACTTCCTCTCAACAAGAAAAGGGTTCACATCTATGTTGATCCAACACCTTAGGAATGTATTTCATGCAACACCTCTCATTGTTGTTGCTGCTACTACAACATCTACAACTAAGAATAAATAATAATAATAATAATAATTGAATCAACCTACAAGTGTCTACTGGGAAAACTATGATGTTGTTGATTTTACTATTGAGCCTCCTGCTTTGTTGTCAACTCTCTTTTGCACTCCTTAGTATCATATTGACATTAATGCTCTAGCTACTAAATATTATGGGCCCCCATAGCAAGGTAATGATCCATGAGATAAAAAAACCTCAATAGATCCTACCCAAATTTTTGCAACTCTTGGGACTATTGCTTCACATCGCCCCACCTCACCCCTGGAGCTATGGATGCATGTGATCCCTATGCCCACTTGGCTCAACATTTCCCCCTACTAGATGTCTCTACTTTAGTGGATGTTTCCACTTTGTCTCCTATTTTCTTCTCCATTTGTGGTTGCTCCCCAACTTGCTGAGGCTACTTCTGAGGCTCCATTTTGAGAGGTAAATTAGGCTCCCTCTCAACCAGCAAATCTCTAACCTTTTCCTTGCTCCTCAAGGCTTTGCATGCATCTAGGACGTCAAGTGCATGCAGGTTCTTGAATTTCACACCGATATGCTTCACCTGCAAGAACAAATTTGAATTCTTCTCTTCTATCATGATTTCTGCTCTGATACCATGTAGAAATTCCATGTAGATTCAAATTGCTAATTGTAATTTACTAAAACAATATACTTGAATTTACTCTACTCATCAGTGGAAACAATTAAACTATCACGAAATCATGAAGCATATAAGAGAAATAATTCAATCAACACATTACACAATGATTTCCTGGGGGAAGCCACAACTAAAAACCTTTACTATCTATATATTGCATTAGTCAGAAAATATGAGAAGATTACAATGCTTTGCTCAAACCCGAGCAACCTCTGCACTATCCCTATATGTCTCACTGCTTCCTAAGATGAATCTAGCCAAAACTTAGCCATTTTCCTAGCCTTCCAAGCTCTTACTCTCTCGTGTTGTTCAATGAGGAATTAGGCCCCTATTTAATAGGAATTTTCCTCCATTGGATTGTGAAATTCATTTAGGCTCTCCCTCTGATTGCATGCACCATTTGTACAATTCAGATAATTATAAAAATTATTGTACATTGCCCTTGAACTCCAATCTCAACTGGGTAACTCATAGATCACACATGCATGATTTATTTACGACTAAATTATGAGTTAACTAGTTGAACACATGAAGCAACACTCATTGTTAGACCTCCTACTAGTTCCTCCATCAGTTGGAACTAGTTTAATTGATTTTAACTCAGTTAAACTAAATTAATTAATTACAACATAAAATAAACTCAATCAGGGCTCCTATAAAGTAGGAGACACTCTACATGACTCAAGTTAGACCGTCAACTCGAATTAACTGAGGCAACTAAGTCAAATTAACTTAGTTAAATCGTACAAGTTGTCTTGTGATGTGGCATTACAATTTTTCTCCTAAGTTAATTCAAGGGAAAATTAAATAAGGTTTTTCTTATTGCATTTTCAAAATAATACTTCTCCACATTCTCAATATTTTAAAAAAATCATAAAAATAAACTAAAATAGCCTAGATCCATCTTAACCTTGAATCTACCACGCGCCTAGAGGGATCAAATCTCTTGATGTAAAAAACTCTTTTTAGAGTGAAAAGAGATTTGATCCCTCTCGCTTGGTTCATATTAGGAGTTAATATGGATCTAGGTACGTTTTATTTTTATAGGGTTTTTTTGTTTTTTTATTTGCATTTTGTTTTGACCTAGCTAAAATGTTTACATTATATTAAGATTTTAATTTAATTTAATTTTTATTTTTATTTATTATGTAATTTGAACTCAGCACAAAATGTTAAACATTACATACATCATATCTACCATACTAGATTGAGAAGTCCTATCGAGAAATTATATTATTATTATTATTATTATTGTTTGTCAAGGGGCCCACCAATTATAATTTTATTATTATTATTATTGTTTGTCAAGGGGCCTACCAACCCTAAGTTGACTGGATTTTTTAGCATGTCACCTCCCCCTAACACAGGGCACAACCACCTCCCATGAGGTTTGATCCTAAGTCACCTTGCTAAGGAGGCCCATCCTCAACTGGTTGTGCTAATGGGACTTGACCAAATTGGTTATGAGGGTTACTCCATATAGGGTATGGTTCATACCATATATTTAAAACATATGTTAAATATTAACACAACCAAACACATATTGTTTCATACCATATTTAAACAATGTTTAATATAGTGATTTGACATATATGAATTTTGTGATGAAATGAACTTCTTTATATTATTATTATTTAATTCATTATAAAAAGAAATTAATATATAAATTAAACATATACACATTTAAAAAAACATATAATGATATTTTCTTACCATGGAGATTCATCTCGACTTTACTATGGATATTTTCAATTTGTAAATATGATTTGCTACAATGTCATATGCCAATACCATGAATTATAATACCACATGCCCAAAAAACCATAAATCATTGCACAAAGAAATATTTTTTATAGATTTTTATTTCAATTAAATTTATAATATTTTTATTCAAATGTAATTATTCTCTTTTTCTTCAACTTAATAAAAAAATTACTATATTTTGGTTATGAAATAAGTAATTGTTTTTTGGACATGTGATATTACGAAGCCATGATATTGGCCTATGGTATTCTACGAGCCTAGATGCATATTAACTCGAAGAGACCAAATATATTTTCACTTTAAAAGAGGTTTGTATCTCAAGAGATTTGATTTCTCTTAGTGCTTGGTACATCGAGAGTTAAGATGGATCTAAGATGGTTTTAAAAATAATATAATTTATAGTTTTTACTTATGTCTTAAATATATTTAAGTATTAGTGTTTTATTTGCTAAGTATTATAATTATAGTATATTAATAATAAGGAGTAGTTTAACTTATAGACAAAATGACCTTTTTCACGACATTTGTCTGCTTAATTTTAACTAAAATCTGGTAGAGATGTTTGAAAACTTGAGTTTAAGTTGTTTGATCTACAAAATTCAAATCCCCCCAAGGGATTTTCAAGGTGTTGAATCCATTTGTGCATTCAAAAATGCATTCTAAGCAACAAAAAATACATTCTTGCTTGAAATTTTATCATCTGATTTCAATGAAAAAGACTATTTTGTCTATAAGATAGACTACGCCTTAATAATAATTTATGTTGATTTTTATTTTTCAAAAATATATAATAATTATTTCTTTATTAATTTTTTTTAATTATCAATTATTAATTGTTGAATTTTAAACTTGTTATGCCAATAAGCATTCCCTTTTGAAGATTTTCATCGTGCATGATTTGATGAAAGTTGGTGGTAAAGACATCATTAATGCCAAAGTAATAAGCTTGAAGTAATGATATCATGTTGGGGCCTCCACAGGTTTTTCCAAGTGGGCATGTAAGCAACCCTATTATGACTACAAATAAACTCTGATCGTGTGCTCTAGGAAGCCATGCTTCAGAGCCCTCTTCTAAATCTAGTGATGGTTGTGTATCTCAGGCTTTGAACATCTATCCAATTGCTTTAAACTAATAAGTTCACCCTATAATTGTTACACTATGAATATCATGGCGTATAAAGAACACTATTAATTTCATGATTCATGACCAATGCCTTGCAAGTTTCATGATGCACGACCAACTATGTTGCTTATGCATTGGGCATTTTCCATTCATGTCAAGTTAGGAGTAAGTTCATGTTATTTATCTAGTAGTGAAGATTTGTCAATTCTGTAGGAAACAAAATATTGGCAAAGAGGAAGGGTGCTTTCCTAGTTTATGCCCTGATTGTGTTGCAATGAAACTATGTTAGTTCTGTTGGAAACAAAATAGTGGCAAAGAGGAAGAGCGCTTGTGTCTGGGAATTTATGCTCTTAACGGGTTAGAAATCTACTAGTAATGGCTTTGCAATTTTCCTCAATTATATCTATGAGTCATATTTGTGTTTTAAAGCTTTTGTTTTAGCAATGTAATGTGATTTTCATCTAGCCTACAAGAAAATTGATGTCAATCACTATCCATATTGAGGGCACCCTATTTTTCCAGGAAAGCCCTATTTCCAACCCTATTGTGTTATAAATGCGCCCCAACATGGGCGCGATATAACACGCCGCTATTTTTTTCTCTCTCATCACCACGCAGCGTGTTATATCGTGTTATATCGCACCCATGTCAGGGCGCATTTATAACACAATAGGGTTGGAAATAGGGCTTTCCTTTTTTCCAACCCTCCTAGTCTTTATTAGGATAAAATTAAGGGAAACTATTAACAACCAAAATAGATCATCTCTAACTCCTTACAAAGTTTATTGTTATAATTATTCCCATTAGGTGTGGGTACAGTGAAATAAAAATGAACCCAACACATGTATAGATGCCTTGATAGAGAAGATATGATATGGGTTATTGGGTATGATCACAACTATGCATAGAAATATGTGGAAGTTGTGAAGAATACAAGCCATTTATCCATTGGAATGTTTATGTTGGAAAATAGATCTCGGCATTCAAGGGGGAGCCCCATGAAGGATCTATCTAAATTAATTTCAAGGGTGCAGTGACCAATTAAGGATTTTCTTAGTTGGACATCATTTTCCTAGATCTAAATGACTGTCACACACCTCTTCATCCTCACATTTGTTTTTCCAAAATTATTCTATTTACTGATGTGTGATTTCAAATCTAAAACACAACTAGTTGTGAAGATCCCTTCCACTGCAATGGCATTCTCTATTAGTCTACATTTATTTTTCTTTGGAATAAGATCCATTGTTTTAATAGATAGACCATTGAAATTAATTTTTCTCCATTGCTTCTAAGTTGTTAAAGTATTTTAAGTAATTATTTTTGTTGAAAGAGGTAATGACCTTTGTTTGATTTGTGGGGAGCTTTGAATCTCAACGTAGTAACTCATTTTAATGTAGGGTGGATTCCATACAATTTGAATTTTGTACCATAGTATTGAAAGATAACAAATCCTTTACTAACTTGCTTTAGGGAAATCCCCTAAATAGTTAATATGATTCCATTATTGTGAAGCGTTTGTTTGTTATATTTTGTTTTCAATTGAACTGAGTCAAGACTTGTTTCAATTTCAAGCTTGTCTAATGTTAAACATATGAAATATATTGGAAGAATGTATAATGATATGGTTTTTTGTTGCATTTGTGCTTAGTTTTACTTTTGGTGAAATTTTGGGTGATCTTTATATTTTTCCTTCTATCAATACTTTTTTCTTTTGTTAATTTTTGCTTTAAATTCTGGGTTAGCTGAAGATAATTTAAAATTTTCAAAATGGCATGTTCTCCATTTTATTTTGTTAAGCTTAATTTTCTGTGAATTTTTAGAAATATGTTCCAAGGGTTGCATGACAAAGAGCAGACTTTCTTTGGTCCATTCAACCAAAGCTTCCTGTGACTTGCACTTGGTCTCATCCCTCTGAAACTCATGTCACATTCATGTTATATGGATGAGGTAGACCAGAATGAGAATGGAACCTTAGTGAATGCCTTAATATGGTTGGGTTATACCACAAGTGATGGAACCTTGGTGAATGACTTAATACTTGATCAACCTCACCAGTGAACCAATGGTACATTGACATCTATTTTTTTATGTTTAAATGTGGTTTTATTTTTCTTCTTGATATTTTTCAACCTTATTTTTGGTTATTGGAAACCATTTTAGAAAAATGCATTTTGTTTTGTAATTTTTCCTCTATTTGTGCTTAGTTTTGGTTATTATCTATGTACTTGCATGTCTAGAAGCTTTAGAGACAGAAGACAAAGGCATGAAGTCAAAAAATTCTACAGAGAACTTTGGAAAGAAATTGATAAAGGTTATTAGTGATGTATAATTTACACTCTTTTTGCTTGTTGTCCCAATAATCACAATGATTGCAATAACTTATCAACCATTAGATCCTTGGCTTGAATCTTCAAAGGCAATATCCAAGCTTTTCTCTATTGTATAAAATGCCACATTTAAATAAGATGACTCCATACTCTACACTGGAGTGGATATTATTGTTTTGTGACCAAACCCAGCTATTAAAGAGGAGCAACCTATCACAATGAAAATAATTGAATTAGAAGAAAAAAAAGTTGCTAGTTAGTGTTGTATTGGCTGGAACACCTTCCAAAATTTTGGCTTGCACTTAAATTTCAGAGCCTTGGTCTTTCCCTTTTGGTTACAAACACTTGAGCTCATTTCATGAGATTTCTAAGGATCTTTTCACCCCTTTTTCTTGTTTGATCGAATGTCATATTTTGGCTTGTTTGATTGTGTTACCATGCTTGTGGTCCTTTTCTGGTGATTTCAAAGGTTGCGTTTTGTGGATTCGAGTTGTCCTAGCTATGTAAACATATGTTGCACTCATACAAAAAGTTTTAAGAATTGTCACACAAGCGTCCTCACAATCGTCCTATGTTCATCTCAAGTGTCGCACTTATCACTCTTTGTTCTAGGATAGTCTCACAAAGGGTAATTCTTTTCCTTGTTGTTCTAGTGGTCTGTGTCGTTGAAGTATACTAAGTGTGTGATCACAAGTTCAATTTCCTCCCACACTTAGCCATTTTTCTGAAATCCTTCTGACCAGGAAGCTCACCTTCATTGGACCTTCACTGAACTGTGCACTGCGCAGTCTCAACCCTCAGTGATGCAACCTTGCTTCCTAGAACTGCACAATGCATAGTCTCATCCCTCAATGATACAACCTTGCTAGTTGGAACTACGTAGTGCGTAGTCGCTTCCCCCCAAGTAAGTTTCACTATGTAATTCCAAAACTGAGCAACCTGCCTTCATCCCTAGAATTGTGCAGTAACTTCTCCTAGCCTGACCTGAACTACACATTTCTCAAGATTAGTCATCAAGCATCTTCCCTTCTTGTTGGAATCCCATAATGTGAAAAATACCAAGCCTTCCTCACCTCCCAAAACTATGCAGAAATGTCTCCTCAGCGTCCTCCCTCATCCGGGGCTCACTAATCTCAAGAACTGCATAGACCCATCCTCTCAGGCTCTTTTGTTGCCCAGACCTACCCTGCCTTTGAAAACTATGTAGAACTTCCTCCCAAGGTCCCATCCTGCATCAACCATTGACTGTCTCAGCTGCGCAATCCTATCTCCCAGTGGCTTTTGTGCAATTTTTCCCAGCAGTGAGGATTGTGCTTAGGAGTTCCCCATCCAAGCCTTATTTATGCTTTGTATAGTCTCAGTGAATAGCCTCCCTCCCTGTCACTTGGAACTGCACAATGCACAGTTACTAGGCCCTCTTTCCTAGCTTGTCACCTGTCTCGGGCCCAGTCCATGGATAACAATGCATCATCTTAGACTAGGGAGTTTTTGTATTTGATGTCATCCCATGATGAGTGAATTGCATGAACAAGTACACTGTTAGATCATCTGGATACGATTAAGAAGGAGAAGAAGGAGTGAACATGCTAGAAGACTCACTCACGGCTATACGAACAAATAAACTCATCAAGAACAAGAAAAGGGTACACATGCATGCAACCACTTCTCAAGACAGAAGATCACTGAATACCCCACATCATCAAAGCTATGCGAAGGAGAAGAGAAATCACATCCAAGAACACATCTATCACTTAGAAACAATGACGGCTTGACATTGCCACCTCAGTAAGCTAGTCCATGTCAGCAATGTCATGTCAAGTCATGTCATGAGTTGTGAAAGGCCACATCACTATTATGGGCTATGTATATTGTAAATCAAATGTAATGTAAAGTGGAAGTCCAATGGACACACATGAATATGAAGAGTCATGTCAGTTGAAAAGTCATATGAAGTTGAATAGTCACGAGTGTATTCAAAGTGTCACAAGGGCCCAGCATCACCCTTTTGTTATATATATCCCCTCATTATATGAGAAAGGGAATTTTCACCTTGGATCCTCCCGCAAATCATAGAGATTTTCAGTCAGTTCTTTGAGGAGCAGGGAGTGGCTCCAATGTCCCACTACTAGGGCTAGTGATGTATGATGTGAATATGTGTCTTGGAATTTTTGCTTAATATAGAATCCTTTTTAGGCCAACACATTTCCATATCTGACTTATGGATGTTTCTAAGACGATTCTGTGAGCATTTATATTTCATGTTTTTTTTCACATATACTAAGATAGTTGAACTATTTCAGTTGTTTTAGTGCTTATCTTGTTGGGAATGTGTTGTAATGCTCATCGTTGTTGTCTCATCCTTGTGGACTACTCCATGGGATACTAGACATTCCTTTCTTTCTCATCAGTTACAATTAACGTCACATCCATTATGGACCATTTCACTAGATGGTAGATGGGTCTTTCCCTATTCTTTGGTTTTAACAACTGCTGCATCTGCTGTGGACTATTTCATTGGGTGATGGACAATTCTTATTGGTTCACGTGTGCTCTTCCTTGGTGGTACTATTACCTCTCACTTAGAGGTTCACTTTTTGCCTCCCTTTTGCAATAAAAGAACCTAGAAACAATCACGTTACACACACACTAGGCACACTTGCCTTGCTTTTTGAAGGTACCATTGCAACACTCTCTTGTGCTAAAAGCTAGATCCGAGGAAAATCTATAAGTATTTGGAAACCAGGCCATCATACTAGATGGGAATCCTACACCAAACAATGTGAGGTCTAATTGGGACCTCATATTGAGGAGATCCCCTCAATATTGGCCAATCCAACACCATTAACATTTCTGGCACTAGAAGTAGGGATGCCAGTGGTTTATGGTTGATTGTCCCACCGACCCCACTCATCCATTTTTTGGTCAAGGTAGTAATATTAACTCCCTCTCCCCTACCCTCAATTCCGAATTTGGTAATTCCTCACCTCCCAGGCTTGAACATGAAATCTCATACCATCAAATTCGAGCTCTCCATCCTATCACCCATCAATTTGCAAAAATTGTTGGACTAATTCTAGGCGTGTATGCTCTTCCATATTCTCAAAATAAGAGCACAACTACCCCCATAGGAGTAATAGTTACATCTATTGAAGAAGAGATATTTTCCACTCTTGAGGAGTTGGTAGAATCCATGGAGAAAGAAAAATAACCCTCTCTCTTTCGAAAAGAAGAAGAAGGCAACCTCTTTTTCTTGGGTTCAGGTTTCGGCAGAGGAGGTAGAGGAGAAGGAAATGAAGGAGAAGAGGAGGAACCAACAGAATCAGAAGAGGAAGAGGAAGACAACAAAGAGAAAAACATAGTATGCCAAAAACTGGACTGGATGACTTAGGGCCCACTGGCACATCTAGGTGTCCTGCACAAGATACCAAGATACACGGAGAAGCTCTTAATGGAATATGACCCTAACAAGACAGTGAAGGTAGAAGGTCACTTAGACACTTTCTATCTACATCTGCAGACACTCAAGGTATGTTATGATGATGTTGCATGTAGACTATTTCCATGTACCTTGGATGGCAGAGTAATTGTATGGTACAATATCCTTCCTCCAAACTCCATCCAGAATTGGAGGGTATCCAAAAGGATATTTCTTGAGAAATTTGTTGAAGAGAAGACCCTTTCCATGTTACTGAAGGAGTTGAGTAGTCTCAGCATGGAGTAGAAAGAAAAGGCCAAATATTTTAATAAGAGATTCGACTGTATTTTGAACAAGTTCTCAAATGACACTAAATCTCATGACTCCGTCACTATCAACTACTACACTTCTTCCATTCATACCAGTATTGTGCAGTTTGTCAAGTGAGGTGTGAAATCGTCTTTAACAAAAAATTATGAAGAGGCTATTACCGTAGAGAAGGACCTGTGCATTATTGGAGTCATTACAGATGATGAACCCACGAAGGACTCCAAAGACATGGGTAAGAGGCCTCAGACATTTGTAAGCAAGGCAAGGAAAAAGAAACAAGCGATATTGATAACCTTACTTGTCTCGTCAAGTCCCTGACCACCGAAGTAGTTGAACTTAAACAAAGGGCAAGCGAGACTACCATGAATAGCAAGCCCCCTAGGCACCTATAAAAGAAGAATGTAGCTTTCAGCAGTAACAGCCAGCCAACCAAATCTATGCAGAGCTCCAACATGGTTCTGAACATTTAGAAAATCGCTACATATTTATACAACATGTTCCACCATGAAAATCATTTGGAAAAAACATGCCCAGAATGGAACCATAAAATGAGTAGTATTGTTGTGCAGTTGCTTAACACTACCATGGTTGATGAACAACCGGAGCCTAATGAAGAAGAAGAAGTTGCTACAGTTGATGAAGCTCCAAAAATTGGCCATGTAGTAAACATTTATCAATATTCTCTTGTAGCCTAGAAGACCATCATTGATAAGGAGCCTCTGAGTGATGGTCCATCCCCAACGACAAATAATCGATACAACTTGAGAAGTCAAGGGGCCACCACTGTGATTGAGGTACTGAAGCATAAATATAGAGAAAACATGTTAAGTAAAATGGATCCTCTGGTTGACTCAACACATAACACTTAGAGAAATTCCAGGAAGACGACTTCAACGAAAAGTGTTTCCACAAGCAATAAAGACAAAACCATGCCACCAAAAACCATGAATTTAGTTCCATTCCTGGACACCTTAATGAGCCTTCCCACAATAGAGTATAACATTGTATAAGCCATGAAGAAGGCTTTTGTAGATATTTCTCTATTTGAACTTACAAAATCATGAGCCAGTGGGATATTCTTCTGCGAGCACTCAGGGAAACCTGTACTGGTCATGCCACCTCTTCAAGCAAGTGATCTAGTAAGTCTCATGACACTCTCGCATATGTGCTTAATGCACTCTGAATGGAGGAGGAAAAATCACTCTTCCCACCATTCTTGTTATCATTTGAAATATTTAACTTCAATGTTCACAATTGCTTGGTGTATTCTGGTGCTTCATTTAATGTCATGCCACTCTTTATTGCCAAGAAGATCAATGCTCAATGGAGTAAGACAGAGGCATAGATCATCCAATTAGAAATAACTTGTGTTCAAGCAATTGGTGAACTCAAGGATGTGATCATCCGGCTATCATGTGATGAATGAGTTCATTAATGCATCAATACTATAATTGTGGACATCCTAGAAGCATATAGGGTACTTCTGAGCAGAGACTGGTCAAGAAAACTACAAGGATAATTTGCCACTAACTTGTCGCACTTATGGCTTTCGTATAAGGTAAAGAACAACCAGATTTAAGTGTTCTCATAGAGATACATGAAGCACAACATGACTCCCTTGAATGAACAGAATGAGTTGTTGGCTTTCGCGTAACTTGCTTTCAAAAATTGTTTTCTAGAGATATAGTAGGGTGCTATCTTGCAGAGCCATCTCTTGTCCCACTAGACACACAGTTGGACCTCCTTACGTCCAACTGGAAAACATGAATCTTGGACAATAAGTAGTAGTAGTAGTTGCATTAGTACTAGTGCAGTAAGCAGTCCCTGTACAGATGATATGTGGACCATGTACTTTGACAGATCCAAAACACAGGAGGGCTCTAGAGAGAAAACATTGAATCTTTAGTCGCTTGGAATTTGAGTGCACGAAAAATGCCGCAAAGTATGAAGAACTCATCTTGGGCTTACAAAAAGCCATTGACCTCAAGGTTATTGTCCTGAAAGTGGTAGGTGACTTCAAAATTTTGGTGCATCAAGTACGTAACACTATACACTATGTGTCACCTCGTCTTAAGAGTTATCAACAAGAGGTATGGAGACTCATTTCTCATTTCCATGCATTTAATATTATTTCAATGCCAAGAATGAGTAATGTAGCTACAGATGCCTTGGAAAATGCAGCTGCTAAGATGTTACCATTAAGGGACAATTTTACTATCAAAATTTTGTATAAACCATTTGTCCCAAAAAACATCACTCATTTATGCATTTTTTGTGATGATCAATAGATACTAAATTTCATGGCTAACGTTGATGTATTCAAAGCCGCAATGATAGACGAGGATGAAAATAAACAATCTCTGCAAGATGCAGCTAGTACAAGCAAAGGCAGCCTCATCCCTAAGGGTCTGGTATTGCTGGAAATTTGTATGACCTGCATAACCATTTTCAATGTCCTGTGAATGCTAAGACCCATAGCTCTACATTGTCACATGAATAAATCAATTTGGGAATATAAGAAGATCTGAAGTATGTGAATCTCGGTACTAGTTGTATGCCACAAGAGTAACAAGCTTTTATCCACCTCCTAAAGAATTATCATGATGTCTTCGTGTGGATGTACGATGATCTTAAGACATATGACACATGAATAATCTAGCACGTGATACCGATTAAAGAAGGGGCCAAGCCTTTTCAATAAAAATTGAGGAAAGTTCACCCAACACTTGAGCCCCTCATATAAAAAGAATTGACGAAGTTGATGGATGCTCTGCTCATTTATAAAGTGAAACATTTGACATGGGTGTCTAATTTAGTCCCTATAAGGAAGAAGTTAGGGGAGATTTTCCAATCCGTAGATTTCCTTGACCTCAATCATGCCTTATAAAAAGACAATTACCCAGTTTCGTCCATGGAGCATATGTTGCAGACTGTATCTGGAGCAGAGATGTTTTCTTTGCTAGACAATTTATTAGGTTACCACTAGGTTCTGGGAGCAGAGCCTAACAGATTCAAGACTAGATTCCGTACCAACTCGAGTACGTTCGTGTTCCGTCGAACGTCGTTTGGGATGGTTAATTCAGGTGCAACATTTCAACATGTAATGGACATCGCTTTCCACGGGCTTATCAAACAGAGCATAGTGATTTACCTCGATGATGTAACTGTGTTCTCCAGAAGATATATAAAACAAAGTGTTGAAAATAATACTGAGAGGGGGGTGAATCAGTATTATCTAACTCTTTTCAATTTATGCAGATGAAACTTGCTTATACCTTATAATTTAATATATTCTTCAGATGTGGATCATTAGAACTATTGCAAACAGGAACAACAACAAAAAATAGAGCAACAGTCACACCAAAGGACACAAGATATAAGGTGGAAACCCAATGTGGGTGAAAACCACCTGCTGCAATATGTCTCTATCTTCTTTCAATTAGAATCTTCTTTTACAATGATTTTGTACTGGTGCAGTCCTTTACCAGTACGCAGGCTGCAACCTGCAGAGAGCTACAACTCTCTCTCGTTTTCCAGTCTCTCCTGGAAGGGAGCTATAACCCCCTTTTTTCTCTTTTACTTCTTTAAGGACCACGTTTCATTAATTTTCAAACTAGATCCATGAACATCAAATAATAATCAAGTAGATGAAAATCACCCAATCTCCTTATATAATAAACCAATGAATTACCCACTCTTCAGAATGCTGTAAACAGAAAAGAATACCAGAAATCTAAACCCAGAACTCTGCTGTAATAGATAATAGACAATCAACAATTGTTTCAAGATAAGACCGCAACTTCACCAACAGGGGCCTGCGTATATCCGCAACTCTTCTGAGACAGAACTGCGTAGATCCGCACTGGTTGTTCTTCTTCTCTGCGAGCTTTTCTTCAGATCCACACCTTCACTTCTGACTTACTGTGTAGACCCACACTGTGCCTTCTTCTCTCCTGCGTACCTCGCACTTCGCGCTTGACTGTGCTGCGTGTGCCCCGCACTGTGCCTTCTCCTGTACTGCGTACCCCGCACTGCGCCTTTGACTGCGCTGCGTACCCACGCACTGTGCCTTTGACTGCGCTGCGTACCCACACACTGTGCCTTTGACTGCGCTGCGTACCCATGCAATGCGCCTTCGAATCGCCTGCGGACTTCTGATTAGGGCCAATTTTTCAGTACACCAATGTGCCATAGTCAGTCAGATCCACAGATCTGTTCATGTGCCCGAGAGATCACGACATGCCAATAGATTCACCTTAAGTTAAGTTATCTCCTTGAATTAGATCTAGCTTTTAAAAACCAATCACCCAAAATTTCAGATCTTGAGATATTCAATTGCCAAAGTTGAGTTTAGCCAAGTGATCTCCTTCCCTATTTATAGTCAAGCCCTTATTCACACCATGGGACAAAACCATCAATAACCAATACAAGGGATCCAAACCGGGGCTAAAATAGATCCTATACCACAGGCCAAAACCATAGGATCAAGAACGGTGGGCTAAATACCCACGGTCAACATAAGAAAACACGGAACGCGCGCTTTTTACTACATGGAAGTGTGTGCACTGGGGTCCGCACCTTCTGTTCGGACAACCTGCGTACATGACCGCAACTTTCTGAACGGCGTACCTGCGGGTCTGCGCCTTTTGAATTGTATACGTGCGAACCTCTTATTTTCTTCATTTTGAGAGCCTGAACAGACCATTGCCACTTGAGTGAGTTGCCATTAAGTACAACACCTGTATCATAGAGCCATAGAGCCATACCAGAATCATAATGCCAACAGTCTGCGACTAGGGCAAAACCTACTATGGCGAAAACCCTTGAAAATTCTTCTTCTTAGATCATCATCAAATGATTCAGCAAAAGAGAGGACAATGCTCCATATCTTCGTCTCTGCAACTAACCAGTAAAACAACTATGACATCCATGAAATGAACCTAATC
Source organism: Pinus taeda (assembly GCA_000404065.3). NCBI lineage: Eukaryota > Viridiplantae > Streptophyta > Pinopsida > Pinales > Pinaceae > Pinus > Pinus taeda. Next base: position 93,281 of record APFE030673542.1, on the reverse strand, counting down.
ATGCTTATACTCAAAAACCATGATTATGAGGACTGTAATGTACTATCACTGTCTGTAGCTAATTGTTGAATACTGTTGTCACTAAGCGTAGTCTTTGAAATAATGAAATGTCATCTTTTAGTCCCAGACGCATAGAGGAGGAGTTGTGCAAGTGTCTATGGTAGTCCTCGATGCTCCTTGGTGAACTGTATGTGTGCGTCTGGGGACTAAACTAACCGATCTGCTTCAGAAACCCTAGATGATCCCTTTAGGCTTAGGTGCAAGCGTCTCACACTTCCCAAATGCACCCTTGACAACTTTGTGCGTGTGTCTGGGGACCAAACTGACCGATCTTCTCCAAAAACCCCAAACGATCCGTTAAGGAATATGTGCAAGCATTTGAGACTTCCTAGACAAACCCTTGACCACTCTATGCATGTGTCTAGGGACCAAAATAACCGATCTACTTCAGAAACCCTAGACGCTCCCTTGAGGCTTATGTGCAAGCATCTAAGACTTCGTAGACACACCCTTGACCACTTTGTGCATGCGTATGGGGAACAAACTTCCTGATGTCATCTAGAAACCCAAAACACTCCCTTCAAGAATTTGCACAAATATCTGAGACTTCTCAGACACACCCTTGACCACTTTGTGCGTTCTTCTGGTGACCAAACTGCCCGATCTCTTTAGAAACCCAAACTCTCCCTTAAGGCTTATGTGTGAGCATCTGAGACTTCCCATACGCACCCTTGACCACTTTGTGCATGCGTATGGGACCAAAATACATAGTTACATGTGTGCTTCAGAGAAATAAAAACCCTAGATCCATGTGAGCTTCAACCCTGTACTTTCAGAACCTTGTGCGAACTTCCTCCACCAGACCTGTGAGAACCAAGACAATAGAAGAGCAGAATATGGCTTGATAAATGTGGCCAAATGAGCTTGAGGTCTCTTCTATTTATAAGCTTCCATGAGGGTCCAATTGATGTTGAGGTCGACCTGTCCAATTGTAGATATGCATAGGGTTGACCTGATCCAATATACATGAGTGGATAAAATAAATTCAAAAACCAACTTCTGCTTCTCCAAATGAGGTGATCTTTAGGTCGATTTTGGTCTCTCAAAAAGAGGAATCTATTGCAATTATTATCTTCATCATATGAGCTGTCCAAAGTGGAATTTAACTACAGTAGCATAATTTTAACATGTACCTTACATTATTCTTTGTGGGTTGGCATCTTTGAGACTCACATTGTATTTCCTATGGGAAATATCTCCGTGGTTTGCACTATATTTCTTATGGCATGCACTATAGTTTTTTGTGGCTCACATTCCTTATCTCAGTGGCTTTCATCTATGAGGCTCACATTCTATTTTTTGTGGCTCCCATTCCTTATCTTAGTAGTACACATTTTATCCCCTGTGGCTTGTATCTATACCTATGGCTTGTATATTTATCCCTATGGCTCAAATACTTATCTTTGTGCCTTGCATCTGACTCACATATGTATTTTATTTGATATATAGATAGATTAATATGGAATTGATTAGTAATATATGTTGGCAATGATCTCGTATTTTGACAGTATGAAAATAAGTATAACAATGTTGTTACGCTTGCATATCAATGATGTCTGGACAATATAGCAGTGATGTTTTAGAATATGATAATGATAAGTAGCAATGATCTTGATATATGACAACGATATTTATGAACTAAATATTTGGGCCATGGTTCTTGTTCTTACAATAGTGATATATATGGTAGTGACCTAATAGGATAGTGACCTTTGATGTATGGCATCATATCTTTGATGTATGGTTATGTCTCTATACATCAACATGATATATGATAATGTACAATGATATGTATGACATGATCCTATGACAACATTCTATTATCAATGATATGACAATGTCTGGTAATGATAATTGTCCAAATATATGGCAATGTATGTCTATGATACTTGTCCTTGTTTATGGCTGTGATGTGACTGACATGACAATGCCTTTATGACAGATGTAACAATGCCTATAATTGACATACGTGACTGTGTATATGATAGTAACGTAATGAATATGACCATGATGTATATGAAAGTGATGCTTAAGACAATGTTGACAACAATTCTTGTGACAAAGTTAGGAGGGTTTGTGAATACCTCCTTGAGAGGTATGCCTACTGTTATCTTATGAGGATCTAGTATGATCCAGGATTGGCCCTAAGTGGCCTAATGTGATTGATGATGAAAACCTTATGTAT
>APFE030673542.1:70444-91026 GCA_000404065.3 Pinus taeda | reverse complement strand
GCAACCTTGCTTCCTAGAACTGCACAATGCATAGTCTCATCCCTCAATGATACAACCTTGCTAGTTGGAACTACGTAGTGCGTAGTCGCTTCCCCCCAAGTAAGTTTCACTATGTAATTCCAAAACTGAGCAACCTGCCTTCATCCCTAGAATTGTGCAGTAACTTCTCCTAGCCTGACCTGAACTACACATTTCTCAAGATTAGTCATCAAGCATCTTCCCTTCTTGTTGGAATCCCATAATGTGAAAAATACCAAGCCTTCCTCACCTCCCAAAACTATGCAGAAATGTCTCCTCAGCGTCCTCCCTCATCCGGGGCTCACTAATCTCAAGAACTGCATAGACCCATCCTCTCAGGCTCTTTTGTTGCCCAGACCTACCCTGCCTTTGAAAACTATGTAGAACTTCCTCCCAAGGTCCCATCCTGCATCAACCATTGACTGTCTCAGCTGCGCAATCCTATCTCCCAGTGGCTTTTGTGCAATTTTTCCCAGCAGTGAGGATTGTGCTTAGGAGTTCCCCATCCAAGCCTTATTTATGCTTTGTATAGTCTCAGTGAATAGCCTCCCTCCCTGTCACTTGGAACTGCACAATGCACAGTTACTAGGCCCTCTTTCCTAGCTTGTCACCTGTCTCGGGCCCAGTCCATGGATAACAATGCATCATCTTAGACTAGGGAGTTTTTGTATTTGATGTCATCCCATGATGAGTGAATTGCATGAACAAGTACACTGTTAGATCATCTGGATACGATTAAGAAGGAGAAGAAGGAGTGAACATGCTAGAAGACTCACTCACGGCTATACGAACAAATAAACTCATCAAGAACAAGAAAAGGGTACACATGCATGCAACCACTTCTCAAGACAGAAGATCACTGAATACCCCACATCATCAAAGCTATGCGAAGGAGAAGAGAAATCACATCCAAGAACACATCTATCACTTAGAAACAATGACGGCTTGACATTGCCACCTCAGTAAGCTAGTCCATGTCAGCAATGTCATGTCAAGTCATGTCATGAGTTGTGAAAGGCCACATCACTATTATGGGCTATGTATATTGTAAATCAAATGTAATGTAAAGTGGAAGTCCAATGGACACACATGAATATGAAGAGTCATGTCAGTTGAAAAGTCATATGAAGTTGAATAGTCACGAGTGTATTCAAAGTGTCACAAGGGCCCAGCATCACCCTTTTGTTATATATATCCCCTCATTATATGAGAAAGGGAATTTTCACCTTGGATCCTCCCGCAAATCATAGAGATTTTCAGTCAGTTCTTTGAGGAGCAGGGAGTGGCTCCAATGTCCCACTACTAGGGCTAGTGATGTATGATGTGAATATGTGTCTTGGAATTTTTGCTTAATATAGAATCCTTTTTAGGCCAACACATTTCCATATCTGACTTATGGATGTTTCTAAGACGATTCTGTGAGCATTTATATTTCATGTTTTTTTTCACATATACTAAGATAGTTGAACTATTTCAGTTGTTTTAGTGCTTATCTTGTTGGGAATGTGTTGTAATGCTCATCGTTGTTGTCTCATCCTTGTGGACTACTCCATGGGATACTAGACATTCCTTTCTTTCTCATCAGTTACAATTAACGTCACATCCATTATGGACCATTTCACTAGATGGTAGATGGGTCTTTCCCTATTCTTTGGTTTTAACAACTGCTGCATCTGCTGTGGACTATTTCATTGGGTGATGGACAATTCTTATTGGTTCACGTGTGCTCTTCCTTGGTGGTACTATTACCTCTCACTTAGAGGTTCACTTTTTGCCTCCCTTTTGCAATAAAAGAACCTAGAAACAATCACGTTACACACACACTAGGCACACTTGCCTTGCTTTTTGAAGGTACCATTGCAACACTCTCTTGTGCTAAAAGCTAGATCCGAGGAAAATCTATAAGTATTTGGAAACCAGGCCATCATACTAGATGGGAATCCTACACCAAACAATGTGAGGTCTAATTGGGACCTCATATTGAGGAGATCCCCTCAATATTGGCCAATCCAACACCATTAACATTTCTGGCACTAGAAGTAGGGATGCCAGTGGTTTATGGTTGATTGTCCCACCGACCCCACTCATCCATTTTTTGGTCAAGGTAGTAATATTAACTCCCTCTCCCCTACCCTCAATTCCGAATTTGGTAATTCCTCACCTCCCAGGCTTGAACATGAAATCTCATACCATCAAATTCGAGCTCTCCATCCTATCACCCATCAATTTGCAAAAATTGTTGGACTAATTCTAGGCGTGTATGCTCTTCCATATTCTCAAAATAAGAGCACAACTACCCCCATAGGAGTAATAGTTACATCTATTGAAGAAGAGATATTTTCCACTCTTGAGGAGTTGGTAGAATCCATGGAGAAAGAAAAATAACCCTCTCTCTTTCGAAAAGAAGAAGAAGGCAACCTCTTTTTCTTGGGTTCAGGTTTCGGCAGAGGAGGTAGAGGAGAAGGAAATGAAGGAGAAGAGGAGGAACCAACAGAATCAGAAGAGGAAGAGGAAGACAACAAAGAGAAAAACATAGTATGCCAAAAACTGGACTGGATGACTTAGGGCCCACTGGCACATCTAGGTGTCCTGCACAAGATACCAAGATACACGGAGAAGCTCTTAATGGAATATGACCCTAACAAGACAGTGAAGGTAGAAGGTCACTTAGACACTTTCTATCTACATCTGCAGACACTCAAGGTATGTTATGATGATGTTGCATGTAGACTATTTCCATGTACCTTGGATGGCAGAGTAATTGTATGGTACAATATCCTTCCTCCAAACTCCATCCAGAATTGGAGGGTATCCAAAAGGATATTTCTTGAGAAATTTGTTGAAGAGAAGACCCTTTCCATGTTACTGAAGGAGTTGAGTAGTCTCAGCATGGAGTAGAAAGAAAAGGCCAAATATTTTAATAAGAGATTCGACTGTATTTTGAACAAGTTCTCAAATGACACTAAATCTCATGACTCCGTCACTATCAACTACTACACTTCTTCCATTCATACCAGTATTGTGCAGTTTGTCAAGTGAGGTGTGAAATCGTCTTTAACAAAAAATTATGAAGAGGCTATTACCGTAGAGAAGGACCTGTGCATTATTGGAGTCATTACAGATGATGAACCCACGAAGGACTCCAAAGACATGGGTAAGAGGCCTCAGACATTTGTAAGCAAGGCAAGGAAAAAGAAACAAGCGATATTGATAACCTTACTTGTCTCGTCAAGTCCCTGACCACCGAAGTAGTTGAACTTAAACAAAGGGCAAGCGAGACTACCATGAATAGCAAGCCCCCTAGGCACCTATAAAAGAAGAATGTAGCTTTCAGCAGTAACAGCCAGCCAACCAAATCTATGCAGAGCTCCAACATGGTTCTGAACATTTAGAAAATCGCTACATATTTATACAACATGTTCCACCATGAAAATCATTTGGAAAAAACATGCCCAGAATGGAACCATAAAATGAGTAGTATTGTTGTGCAGTTGCTTAACACTACCATGGTTGATGAACAACCGGAGCCTAATGAAGAAGAAGAAGTTGCTACAGTTGATGAAGCTCCAAAAATTGGCCATGTAGTAAACATTTATCAATATTCTCTTGTAGCCTAGAAGACCATCATTGATAAGGAGCCTCTGAGTGATGGTCCATCCCCAACGACAAATAATCGATACAACTTGAGAAGTCAAGGGGCCACCACTGTGATTGAGGTACTGAAGCATAAATATAGAGAAAACATGTTAAGTAAAATGGATCCTCTGGTTGACTCAACACATAACACTTAGAGAAATTCCAGGAAGACGACTTCAACGAAAAGTGTTTCCACAAGCAATAAAGACAAAACCATGCCACCAAAAACCATGAATTTAGTTCCATTCCTGGACACCTTAATGAGCCTTCCCACAATAGAGTATAACATTGTATAAGCCATGAAGAAGGCTTTTGTAGATATTTCTCTATTTGAACTTACAAAATCATGAGCCAGTGGGATATTCTTCTGCGAGCACTCAGGGAAACCTGTACTGGTCATGCCACCTCTTCAAGCAAGTGATCTAGTAAGTCTCATGACACTCTCGCATATGTGCTTAATGCACTCTGAATGGAGGAGGAAAAATCACTCTTCCCACCATTCTTGTTATCATTTGAAATATTTAACTTCAATGTTCACAATTGCTTGGTGTATTCTGGTGCTTCATTTAATGTCATGCCACTCTTTATTGCCAAGAAGATCAATGCTCAATGGAGTAAGACAGAGGCATAGATCATCCAATTAGAAATAACTTGTGTTCAAGCAATTGGTGAACTCAAGGATGTGATCATCCGGCTATCATGTGATGAATGAGTTCATTAATGCATCAATACTATAATTGTGGACATCCTAGAAGCATATAGGGTACTTCTGAGCAGAGACTGGTCAAGAAAACTACAAGGATAATTTGCCACTAACTTGTCGCACTTATGGCTTTCGTATAAGGTAAAGAACAACCAGATTTAAGTGTTCTCATAGAGATACATGAAGCACAACATGACTCCCTTGAATGAACAGAATGAGTTGTTGGCTTTCGCGTAACTTGCTTTCAAAAATTGTTTTCTAGAGATATAGTAGGGTGCTATCTTGCAGAGCCATCTCTTGTCCCACTAGACACACAGTTGGACCTCCTTACGTCCAACTGGAAAACATGAATCTTGGACAATAAGTAGTAGTAGTAGTTGCATTAGTACTAGTGCAGTAAGCAGTCCCTGTACAGATGATATGTGGACCATGTACTTTGACAGATCCAAAACACAGGAGGGCTCTAGAGAGAAAACATTGAATCTTTAGTCGCTTGGAATTTGAGTGCACGAAAAATGCCGCAAAGTATGAAGAACTCATCTTGGGCTTACAAAAAGCCATTGACCTCAAGGTTATTGTCCTGAAAGTGGTAGGTGACTTCAAAATTTTGGTGCATCAAGTACGTAACACTATACACTATGTGTCACCTCGTCTTAAGAGTTATCAACAAGAGGTATGGAGACTCATTTCTCATTTCCATGCATTTAATATTATTTCAATGCCAAGAATGAGTAATGTAGCTACAGATGCCTTGGAAAATGCAGCTGCTAAGATGTTACCATTAAGGGACAATTTTACTATCAAAATTTTGTATAAACCATTTGTCCCAAAAAACATCACTCATTTATGCATTTTTTGTGATGATCAATAGATACTAAATTTCATGGCTAACGTTGATGTATTCAAAGCCGCAATGATAGACGAGGATGAAAATAAACAATCTCTGCAAGATGCAGCTAGTACAAGCAAAGGCAGCCTCATCCCTAAGGGTCTGGTATTGCTGGAAATTTGTATGACCTGCATAACCATTTTCAATGTCCTGTGAATGCTAAGACCCATAGCTCTACATTGTCACATGAATAAATCAATTTGGGAATATAAGAAGATCTGAAGTATGTGAATCTCGGTACTAGTTGTATGCCACAAGAGTAACAAGCTTTTATCCACCTCCTAAAGAATTATCATGATGTCTTCGTGTGGATGTACGATGATCTTAAGACATATGACACATGAATAATCTAGCACGTGATACCGATTAAAGAAGGGGCCAAGCCTTTTCAATAAAAATTGAGGAAAGTTCACCCAACACTTGAGCCCCTCATATAAAAAGAATTGACGAAGTTGATGGATGCTCTGCTCATTTATAAAGTGAAACATTTGACATGGGTGTCTAATTTAGTCCCTATAAGGAAGAAGTTAGGGGAGATTTTCCAATCCGTAGATTTCCTTGACCTCAATCATGCCTTATAAAAAGACAATTACCCAGTTTCGTCCATGGAGCATATGTTGCAGACTGTATCTGGAGCAGAGATGTTTTCTTTGCTAGACAATTTATTAGGTTACCACTAGGTTCTGGGAGCAGAGCCTAACAGATTCAAGACTAGATTCCGTACCAACTCGAGTACGTTCGTGTTCCGTCGAACGTCGTTTGGGATGGTTAATTCAGGTGCAACATTTCAACATGTAATGGACATCGCTTTCCACGGGCTTATCAAACAGAGCATAGTGATTTACCTCGATGATGTAACTGTGTTCTCCAGAAGATATATAAAACAAAGTGTTGAAAATAATACTGAGAGGGGGGTGAATCAGTATTATCTAACTCTTTTCAATTTATGCAGATGAAACTTGCTTATACCTTATAATTTAATATATTCTTCAGATGTGGATCATTAGAACTATTGCAAACAGGAACAACAACAAAAAATAGAGCAACAGTCACACCAAAGGACACAAGATATAAGGTGGAAACCCAATGTGGGTGAAAACCACCTGCTGCAATATGTCTCTATCTTCTTTCAATTAGAATCTTCTTTTACAATGATTTTGTACTGGTGCAGTCTTATACCAGCACACAGGCTTCAACTTGCAGAAGGCTACAACCTTCTCTTTTCTTCCAAGGACCTCGTTTCATAAATTTTTAGACTGAATCCAGGAATATCAGTCAAACATAAAATAGATCTGAAATCACCCAACTTCCTTGTACAAATACTGAGTCAATAACTTCTCAATAAACAACAACCATACACAAATTCAGAACCCTGAACTCAGCAGTAATAAGTAAAGGAAGCTAAAAATATTTCAAGAAAAGTCTGTAACTTCAATAGAAACCTGCGGATATCTGCACTTTTGCTGTGTCGAGCCTACACACTTCCCCACCTGCTCTATCTTATATTCTGCGCACCTCCGCACCTGCTACGTCTTCTGTTCTGCACACCTCCACACTGCTGTGTCTTATGTTTTGCACACCTCCGTACCTGCGCTGTCAACTGGACTGCGCACCTCTCCACCTGCACTCTCAACTGGACTGTATGCCTCCACACATGCGTCGTATCTCGCCTGCGGACCTCCAGGTATAGACAATTTATCAATCCTCAACTATATCCTAGACTGTCGGATTCACAGATCTGATCATGTGCCAAGGAGATCTCATCTTATCAGTAGATTTGCCTTATAATGCTTAGGATTCTCCTTAATTCAGATCCAGCTATTATTCACCAATCGATCACCATAATTTCATATCTTTCTCTTAAGATATTCAACACATGAGTGCACAGCCAAATAATCTCCTTTCCTTTTTATACACAAGCCCTTACACAAACCATGGACCAAAACCATAGAAACCCAATACAAGGGATCCAAACCAGGGTTCAAAACTTTAGATGTAAAAACCACGGACCAAACCATAGGTTCAAAAGCGTCGGACTAAATACCATGGACCACCCGTAAGATTTCCCACGTGCGTGCGCTTTTCTTTGCATGAAAGTGTGTGAACTGGGGTTCTGCATCTTTTGAACGGTACACTTGCGAACCTGTCCGCAACTTTCGAACGACGCATCTGCGGAACCTGTTGATGACCGCATCTTTGAGATCAGGAACCTACGCATCTTCCATTTTCTACCATTCTGAGATCCTGAACTTGTGATCTACTACTTGAGTGAATTGCCATCAAGGACAACACTTATGTCGTCGAGCCAAACCAGTGCCATAAAGCCAACACAAAGAGCTACAAATTCCTACAAATGGTCACAAAGGAATCTTCGAAGGAATTTAATATGGAGAAATGAATACAGTTAATCTCCCTCAATTTCACCACATACAAATGTTTCTCTACATCTCTTATGTGAGAAAACAAAAATTTCTAGATTATGTTGTGGTTTCTTCAAATTTATTTACTTCAGTCTATTTTAGTTTTGTTAGCATATTTGGTTTATTTTTGTATTTTGTTACATTTGCGTTTGTATTTTCCAAAAAGAAAATATTTTAATGTGTTTTTCCATGAAATACATATCTAGGAAAACCCACTGGGCACTTCCTGTAAATGAAATATTCATATGGGGTAGAAGTAGCTAATACTCATAGTAGGTAGAACCATTTGATTAAAATAGCTAATATTCTCCACTACACCATACTCTCTGTTCTTTGTGTGATCTCAAGCTTTCAGATATCAAGAAGAATATCTCCAATCATATGAGATTACTAGGGAAAATGTTTTGATTTATAATTCAATGTGAATACTCTCTACCACATCATATTATCTCTTCTATGTAGTGATCTAAAGCTTTAGGCTGTCAAGATCAATCTTCCAACTCTTTTGAATAGGTTCCTTGAGTGAACTAGATTTCAACATAATTAGTTTTTTTTTTTTTTTTTTTTTTTTTTTTTAACTATGGTAAGATCACTAGATCACTGTTATTTGAGTGTTGGCGTGGAGAGAAATTCACAGTGAGCTTTATTTTAAAAGCTAGATCATTATATTTCCCAAAGCATTCTATTATTAAAACTTATTATATCAGGGCTTGTGTACATATTACAACATATTAAATGATCATATTGCATTATCTACAATAAGAAATTTTGCTTTAATCCTCATTTGTTTGATAATATTTTTTTATATGCATTGTTAGATATGAATAAATAACAATATGTATGTTTCTTATATTCGATATTTTTTAATATTTTCATGTACTTTTCCCATTTCTCATATTGTTTCCTATTTTCCATTTTTGGTAACTTATGTTTCTTGTGCTCCCTCCCTTGGCTCCTAATTGAGGAGAAAGGAATTGAACTTTGAAAAATGAAAGAAGCTTGCTTGGTGAAAGATTGATGATACAACCTTTTCTCTACCATGAATCATTTTATCATTGGTAAGTACAATGTATGTTGAAGTTTTCCATGAATTTGGCTATGATAATCTTAATCAGCTAAATCCTAAATTGATTCAATGCTTTTTTTTAGTATTGAACATACCCATATCAACAAGATTTCCTCGGGTCATAGAAGAGTTCAATATGATCTTAGAGTCTAGATGAAAGAATTTATCCAATGTGAGACCATATGAAAATTTCTATCCATGGTAAAGATCATATGCATTTTCCCTCATAAATAAAACTACCTTTCAATAATCATGGCTTATGCATATAGCGAAGTTGTCCTACCCTAAATAAATATTGTAATCTAAAGAAATATTTACTTGGTGGTTATCCTTACAACCATCATTACAATATTGGCTTGACCAATTATGACTATAAATATAATGGGCTTATCTAATTCATTTTACAACTTTGACGCAAAAGTCTAAGAGCTAAATGACTTGAGACAAAAAAATGATTTAAATCAGATCGTAATATTTCAGTCTAAATTTCTATTCTAATGGATTGCTCTAAATTCAATAGATTTGACCTTCAGCCTTGGGAAACCATTTTCAACTTACTTTCTAATAGATTACATGATATATTCTAACATAATTGAAATATTCTAACAGAATTGATAGAAACTAGAAGAGAGGTTATTATTTTCTTGATTAATAAAAAATAATTATTGTCTTAAGCTTAATTCAACATAGGCTTAAGCTTAGAATATGACATTACAGCTTCTAGTAAGATTGTGATTTCTTGTTTAAAATACACTTTTAAATGCATAAATACACCCTAAAAACCCTTGAGGCAGTTGATCTCTGTATATTAAACAACTTAAATATATGATTTTTAAATATTTGTACTCGATTTTGAAACAAAAAAATGCTTAAAATTAAACCATTTCATCTATTAATTAGACTATTCAAACTTAATTCATAATCTTGGCAAAACAATATCATAACCTTTTATTAATCCATTTATGAATTATAGTGTTTAATTTCTTTTATTTATTTATAATCTTTGAATTACACTTACAAATTGAGATGGAGATGGGTATTTTAATATATATTTTTTACTATAATTATACTTAAAGTGTTTAATGAGTCTCCATATACATATATTTGCATTTATTAAATTGTTAAATCTTGATGGTCAAATTTAACTACCCAACATTAATATTAGTTGTTTTTTATTAATCTTAATTAACTTTAAAATATTGTTAAATTATGAATTTTTTAATATATATTATATATATATATATATTATATATATATATATATATATATTATATATATATATATATATATATAATATATATAATATATATAATATATATATATATATCACTTGAGTCTATAACTTACTAAATCATTAATTTTTAATTGTTTGATTTGATTGTGTTAAAGTGGATTTTGAGAAAAGTGTTATCACCCATGGTTTGATTATAGCCATCATTTTTTACTTTATATTTATTTAATCTATTATTTTTTAGCCCATTGGTTTTGTAATTTATATTTATCCAATTTATTAATTTTTGTTCTTTAAATTTTCTTTTATAAAGAAATATGACTTACAATAATATTTTTCCATAACAATTATAGGCCTAATGAGAAGTGAAAATTTAGCTTAATGTTTAATGCACATGTGCACAATGACACAAGACACCATCTATAAAAGAACATAGAAATAACATTAGTTTTTGTCAACAGAAATGAATGAATACTACTTATATAGGATTGAATTTATGATAATAAGGAATCATACCTCCATTGAATCAATTTTGATCCCTTGCCTATTGTCATGTCTTCATAATAAGTAGACATAAAGAATACATGTAGTTGATACTCACAGATGAAAGCAAATAGAGAGATTAGTAAATGCAAGCAAGAAAATGAGAAAGAGTGGAGTAGGAAGTGAGAAGATCTGCTAGTGGATCCACAGAGGATTGATAGGTACCATTTATAAATCCATGGATCAATAGGAGTTGGAATTTATTCAAATTGAATATAATTCCACTTGGAATTGTTTGTCCTTTGTGAGTAGAAAAAAGATTCACCACAATAAAAGATATTGATCTTCCATGCCCACTACTAAGATGTAATTTGGTGATACATGGATGTATAAGCTCCACAACAATAGAATTATATTGTGTAAAAATGATAACTTTTGTATTTTTGAACTATCATGATATGAAGAAAAATTGTTAACATTCATTTTCTTAAATTGTTATGATATCTAAAAAAATGATTAAATAAAGAAAAAATTATAAAAATACCCCTAAGGAAATATCCTAGGCTATCAAAATATGCAAGTGTTGTAAAGTTGAAAATTGGGAAGTGATCACTATAGTTGCTAGTTCCCACTAAAGAAAAAAACATTGTAACCACTGAGAAACTTCATTGGAATACCCAACATTGTCACCTAAACTGTCAATTTGCTCTCTCTATGAGCACTAAGTCATCTAGTCTCCTTTTAATTATCTAGAACATGAAAAAACCTCAACCACCTTAGCTCCATTATCTGGAACGAGCAAACACATTTTAGGGAAAGCAGGAAAAAGTTATCTAGGTTTACATTATATTTTCCATGCTCTTTACCCTCAATGTTGGAGGGCCCCAGAATAAATCCCACCTACGGTGGGGGAAGGATGTAACAACCCCTAATTAATTTTCAATGTAAATAAAATAAGAACAAGGTCATGGGACACATATTCCAAACTGAATGAGGAGATAAACGTTATAGTAGGCATCACTTGTGGTTTATTATTGGCTATGGAAATTGGCAAAGGCAAAGAGGCAATAAATGTCATTTAATCAAGAAAATAAAGGAAAATAGGAGAAAAGGAAGGTGAAGAGACACAAATATGCATGCAAGGGATTTTAGAGAGAGAATGAAGGAAAATGAAAGAAAAATGAGACATGAAGGGTAAAAAGGCATCGAAGAAACAATTGATGGATTTTGATCATTTTCAGAAACAAAGATCTAAGAGAAGAGAGAGGGGGAAATTAGAAAAAAGAAAGGAAGTAAGAAAAGGACAAACAAAGGAGGCAAGGGAGCACAAAGAAGTTTTGATCAATAGCTATAGTAGGAATGCATTGCATGTAACATGTTGCATATGTGGTTTCCTTGCTGAGATTTGACGCATGGTACATGCATGTGGTTATTTGGTCACTTTGTTGTCATTGACACAGGATTTTCCTCGATTGGCAGTGGTTTCAACCTTTCCTTATTAGTTCCTAGATAACCATGATGTAGTGGGTTCTCTATTTTGATTCAGCTTTGGATGGCCAATACACTTGGATCTTGGTTGAGGTGGTCTCAGGAAAATTCCCAATGGTCAAGGATGGAGATGGGATTTCTCCTGGAACTCTTCATAGATGGGTGGAGATAGGAAAATTCCTCTAGAGCTGGTGAAGGAGGTCGGAGGCATCCAAGCTTGTTTTGGTTTTAGTGATTTCTGGACCCTTTTAGATCAAATCAATGTGGTTTAGGATTGAGGTGGTTTGGCCGTTGGAAGCCCTAGTTGGTTATATTTTGGTTTAACCCACATGATCCCACCTTCATGCTTGGGACATGGCACAGAAGTAATTGGATGAAAGGGATATTAGGTTGAACCCAATCTATGGTTGGGTGGTATGTGGAAGTCCCTAACTTGGTTGGAATTTTCATATGTTAATATGAATTATTTTCCTATTGCGATCAATGAGCACATGTACTAGTTATTGTTTTGATTTTATGGTTGGTTAGTCATGGATTTATTTTGGTTATATGTTGGTTATAGGCATGGTTGAATAATGTGTTCTTGCTATGGATGTTTTTCATGATTTGATAAGTTATTGAATGTTAATATATACATGGGCTAACAAGTGTTTTTGCAAGTAGCAAAAGAGGGCGTTGAGTCTTCTTGATGATTCTTTGTTGAATTTAAGAAGATCATGATTAGATATGCATTCATGACCTGTAGCTACTATGTTACCATGTGTTTGACTAAATGTTTATCATGTGATTGGCATGTTTTTTGCAATATATAGCCTTAGCATTCATTGCATATACTTCTTATCATCTGAGACTGAGTTTTGCAGGGTTTTGGGTTGTTCTAAGCAATGGCCTATAAGATAGCCTTGAAAAAGTGGCACTGATATCACAACTCCACCCTCTAAACTAGAGAATTTCAGTGGTAACCGCATGGAAGAATGCCTATTCATGCAGTTGGAGCCTTCCAACCACATGCACAACTTGGGATGCTAGCAATTGGTGTGTAAAGTCAAGAAAAAGAAATTTCTAACTCAGGGATTGATCAACAATGGTTGTTGTTAGACACCTAGGTGATCTAGGGTCCCTGAGGGATGGAAGTATTTTTTTGGTTAGTAGACCCCACTTTCATAACTAGAACTTGGAGGTTGAGTCATGTCATAGTAACACTTAGCTCATGTTTACCTTGGAAATATTGTAAAAGCAGGTAAATGTGGGATGGGGAGGTTACAAGGTGGTATCATAATAGTTTTGTTCCCTGTAAACCTTTACATGGTACCAATGATACAGAATGGTATCAAATCGAGGTTTACAGTATTGGACCTCGGGGTACATGTAAATTATTTTTGTTATCATGCATGGATTTATTGTTAGAATTTTATATTATTACCATTTATGCATCATGATGTCGATATGTTGATGTTGTTATTATATATATCATGCTAATCTAGACTGATTTGTGCAGATGTGATAGCCTCCCCTAAGATACATTGAGGTATGATTTGATTAAGTCTTCTATGAGTTTATCTAACATGGTATGTTTGCACTAAATATAATTCCAAAGATGAAGAGAACAATGATGGATTACAACTCACATGACTCCCCATACAGGCCTAATGTGAACTCATTAGAATGGAAAAGTTCAGTTGAGCAGCAAGAGAAGAGTATTCTCCTAATCTAGCAGATACACTGAGCATTCTGAGGGCATAGATTAGTAATTACAAGGAAGATAATAACATGTTGATTTAGGCGTATAAAATACTACTAAGGGCTCAAGAAAATCAACTAGAAGTCAATGTAGTGATTCTTCAAATACTTTCAGATTGACAAAAGTAGGGACAACTAGGATTAGTCAAGGAGATAGGAAGGAGGAGAAGACTAATGGGGCATACGGTAGAAGGTCTCGAAAAAGACACAATATGGACATAGATGCTACATTCAAAGGTGGAATATCCTTATATACACCCGAGAGGAGAGGTAGTACTTATGGGTTATATTCTAGTTCTTCTTCCAAGAGACATCATCACTATCACCGCCAACATCCTTATAGGAGGAGTGAGAAGTAGTATTTTCTAGAAGAATTCAAGAAATACAAGCTGCCTAATTTTGATGGAGAGATGAAGAAATCAAAAGATGCAGAAGCATGTTTGCTTGGGATGAAGAATTTTTTCAAATTGCATGATTATTTAGAGAACATGAAAGCCAAGGTAGTTACCTTTAGTCTTAAAGAAAAGACAAATATTTGATGGGAAGATGTAAATCATATCAGAGGCATTACAGAAGAGGAGATGCTTTGGGACAACTTTAAAAAACTCTTCCAGAAGAAGCACTAGTACAAAATGGATAATTAGTTGCTTAAACAACGACTAAAATTTGTATATAAATAACCATTTTTCAGTTGGTGAACAGTAGTAGCTAATTTACAGTATCTTATAATGCGACCAAATTTTAGTGGTTTTTAGCTTAGTTATTAATTTGTTGTCTCAATTTAATCGTCCAGTAGTATATTTAGTCATAAATTTGGTCATTACTTTATTCATTTATCTAGTCATTAATTGCCACAATTAATGACCAAATATACAACAAAATATATTATTATATGATCATCTGATAAAACCAATTACTGACCAAATAAATATAACCAAAATGTTGGTCGTGTTATAAGATACTTTAAATTAGCTACTAATAGTTATATATATATGCAAATTTTAGTCACCATTCGAAACCAATTAATGACCAAAGAACTATGACAATTTTGGTCGCGCGATAAGATACTATAGATTAGCTACTAATAGTCATATATATGAAAACTTTAGCTGTCATTTGTCACAAATTTATCATTTTAAGTAGCCATTTATCATTATTTGGTGGTTTCATATTCGTTATATAAACAACTAATTTAGTAGTTTATATTCATTTCATTTATTTTCATTAATAATCATTATAAATGACTAATTTAGTCGTATATTCATTTTATATGTGTTCATCATTAATCAATATAAACTACTAATTTAGTAGTTTTAGATTGATTTCATGTATTGATTATTAATTAACATAAATTAATTAGTATAATTTTGAGACTTTACTAAAAAATGTCATACAATGTGCACTGGTTCATCTAATATGAACATGAAAAGTTACATATGTTAATTACAATACTAAAAAATATCAAGTGCAACTATAAATAATTTCAACCACATAAATTATATTATATGAAATGTCAAGTATTGCAATATGAATTTCCAACTTAATATTTGTTGGACTACAATTTACACATGAAATGTTGTTTCATCACTAGAAAACATTATCATTCTGTTGCCAAGGCATTTCAGGTGAATTCACCAACTCTGGAGACATGACCATCAATCTCTATGTGTGTGTCTTATGTGGGATATTGGCTTTAAGGGTATCACTAGACTGGTTCTCTTCTCTCTCTTTTTTCATTTGTCACTCCAATGTAA
Source organism: Pinus taeda (assembly GCA_000404065.3). NCBI lineage: Eukaryota > Viridiplantae > Streptophyta > Pinopsida > Pinales > Pinaceae > Pinus > Pinus taeda. The sequence goes on along the minus strand of APFE030673542.1, from coordinate 75,598 downwards.
TTGTTCTCCTATTTCTTCAAATCCTATTGCTTACCATCAATACTGAGTTCCTTTTCTGAAAATAAAATAAGGTACAGTGAATATTGTAAGACATGAAAGATGATGAACACCAAACATAAACTAAATTATACTGTAAATTATTTCTATGACATATACCTCATCATGAATAATGTTAAATCCATTTTAACAAGTTTTCTTCAGTTGAGAGATAGTGGCCACTATGTGGCCAGATGACCTATATAAAAAAAAAGAAAATAAAACTTCGCCATAGAAAATAACACCTTATTAACTTAGTATTCAACCTTCAAGAAAATCTTAGGCACAATCATGCCAACTAAGTTACATGCTAAAAATCTCAAGCTATAAATAACTTGTGAAAACACATAATCTAAGGTGTGATGTCTAATTCTTGTTGTTTTATTCACAACAACATTTAATTCTTTAATGCATGAGCTTGGTCAAGTATATAAACAACATGTGCTCAAATAACAACATGAAAGTAAACTTTTCTAATAGTCATGAAAATATTTCAACGCAAAACAATTAAAATGATTTCAATCAATAATCGTCTAATGCTAATTTCATCTTCAAGCTTTGGTTGTTTCTTAAATGGACATGATACCAAGTATTTTCAATTTCATAGTTAAAATTTAAAGCAAAATCAAAAGAAACGTTCAAAATACAATCAAACAATAAAGAGAGGAAATCATGGAATGGACATTGCAATTATAAAAAAATTGTTTACTTGTCCATTGATGTCTTTTCAGACATTCTGAAAACATTTTCTTGCCCAAAATAACCATGAGGTGAAAGAATAACAACATAAAAAACATCGATGGACAACCTATGCTCAAATCATTTTTATTTTTGTCACTTAAAAATTAATTGAAACAAGATATAGCACTCATCCCAAACAACTTACAAAAAAAATCCTTAGTGGCATAAACTCTCCCAGTATTTATATTAGAGATTAGAATAAGCTTGTATAGTTATTTCAAGACTATCTTCTATATGACACTTGTCTTTGGTAAACTTCAATAACATATTACACTTTAAATGGAAAATCATATACAGTTTCAACAAACATACTAAAACATTAAGAGAGAAATGCTTATAGACATTGATACCATTGAATAGACGACATGTTACCAATAAGAAAATAGTTTTTAATAACTTAAAGGAGGATAAAAGGCTAACCTAAGTGTGATTTAAGATCCTTTTGAAGATTTCCATACTTCTTTCCCGCTGACTCTTTCAACATGTATTCAAAATATCGTGTAACAAAGTTACCTATAGCTCCAGCCATTGAATTAAAATAAGAAAATGTTATTTTCATCATCTTCCTCTTGGGAGTGTTGTTTTTACATTGCCCCTATTTCTAAGTGTGTCATCCCATCATCCAACCTACACGGGCAAAACATATATATTCAGTTGTTGACTATAGTGGAAATCAAATGTAAAATCCACTCAACTCAATTTGTACATGACATCGGCATAACGAACTAGTACAATAGAATCATGCTAACTTGGAAACAGGAAATGATAAAAAAGAATAATGGAACATTGTTTCCTGACACATAATTTTCTCTGGCCATAATAGTCAGAAGGATACCATTTATCAACATATGCTCCTCATTGGTACATGCATTTCCTTATTCCATGAAATCCTACATATCTTCTCCCCTCATACTAGACATCACCATCAATCCCAGAGCTCAAGGGCAGTGAGAATCAAGCTTCTGCAAGCATGCATGCAGGTTTATATTCATGGTCAAACCAATGAGCATGAAAATGACATTGGGATTTCTTGTTCTTGGCTAACATTGTTTGCCTAGAGATTTGAGAAATTGATTTTTTTCAGGGCTCTTTGGCAATGGAATTGGGATTTCTTGTTCTTGGCTAACATTATTTTCCTGGAACAATGTTCTTGGTACCCAAGATTTCTTGTTCTCATTCTTGGTACATGTTTCCTACATTGGTCATCATAGACAACTTGATGTCATAAAGTCAAATAGAGATCAAAATTTAACCATAACTCCTACAGTGAAATATTAAGGTCCATCTTACATAATGCATTTTAAGGAATTTATCACCATATCCCACAATTATATAGATATATTACCATGCTTCAATGGTAAATTTCCAATTTAAGATCCTAATATCATAAACTATAATAAACATCACTAGCCTCACATCTTGCATCACAAAATTAATTCTCCTTATATAATGAACCAATTTTAAAATTAAAATCAAAACCTTCAAAGTTGTCAAATTACAACCATCACTCATAAGCCTCAAATGAGGGCATGTATATTATGGCTTTAAATGACAACTATAATCTAATTAAAAGATACAATTTATGAAGCATGCATAAAAAATTGAATATGTAAGCAATGGGAAGTATGTAATTTATATAACATATTTTAAAATTTAAAGATAAAAAAATAAGTATATATGTAATTTATACCACATGTTTTAAAATTTAAAAATTTAAAGATAAAAAATAAGTACAAATATTACAAATTGAAATTTAAAAAGTTTACATAAATACATTATTCTTTTACCCAAAACCTTATACATTTATAAAATCTCAAACATGAATTAATCACTTTAATATTCCAAACGTCATATAAAAAACGTTCCTCACTAAGACACCCACAATTACTTCCTATAAACCAACATAATAACCATAACATAAACATTTGTATAATATCCTCTTCCATGCAAGGACCTTTGCACATTAGATAGTGTACAATTCCAAAGCTTGCCTAGACCTATTCACTTGCTGCTTTAGCTAAATAACTGAAATACTTTGTAATAGTGTGGGAAGGATAATTCCAAAGCTTTTCTGCCCCACTCTCTTGTCTGATCAAGAAATCGAAACCATGTTGGTTGGAAGTATAATTAGGAAAAGCGCCTTAACTGCGATTTGAGAGTTATCAAAGGTGTGGTTGGCATGGTTCAAGTATGGATTCCTCAAAAGGTATATGTCATACATTTTTCATTAGGCAAGTGGCTGACTGAGAGCATCTCATTTCATTCTTCCCTATTTTCATATTTGTCCCTCCATCCATCCATTTCTCCATCCAATATGCCATCCTTCAAAATACAACTTTATCTCTGATGTCCCAACAATAATCAATCTCCCTAAGGCCATAACAATCTGATAGTGAAACGAAATATCTTTGAAAGGGAAAGCCCCAACCCCACCAACTTTCTAGGCTACTAGAGCATTTTTCCCTCCACCCCTTTATCAATCCATGTGTCATGAGTTCAAGTTGTTTCTAATCAAATTTATTTTGGTCAATTCCAAGATCTCCGCTAAAGAAAGGGAAACCCTATAATTGGTATAAGAAAATTGTCAGGAATAAGAAAATCGTTAATGGAAAACACACAGTATCCTATTCAATTTTCTGCGAAATTTAATTTTATACGTGGAATAAGAAACATTGTTTTTGAAACAAATAATAAAGCAATGGATAATGAGTAAGTAAGGTAAACTAGTGAACAAAGAAAAACGAAGATATGTGCAAACTAACATGCAAAGGAGAAGTTTCACTATCTGGCTTTAAAAAGAAGAGCTAGTGGGTGGGGAAGAAGAAAGATCCTCATTACCCATAAGGCAGAATTTATGTTCTTATTGCATCATTTTCTGTAATGGGACGCAAAATATAGGTCATGTAATAAATGAATTGTTTCCACTCCAACATGTAAAAGTTCATATTTGTGTAACGGGGAACCACAATGATATATCTAGGGTGGGATAAATCATTCCCACATGCAAATATGAAAGATATAGTCTCTTCTACTGCAAAAGGCGTCACAAGAACCATCGTGAGATGAATAAGGAAATCATACGATCAAGAATAAGAAAAGTAACTTGCAAACAATTTAGCAAAACTATTAGGCCAATCGCATCACCAGTATAAAAAATCACTTTTGGGTTTGTTGAAAACATTATGCTTCCTAGACCTGTAACTCAAAAGTGATTACTTCAAAGTTCATTTAGAAGGCAGTTCAGTCTGCATCAGCAGCTCAGTACATGGCTTCCAAAATACCAAATAAAGTAGACCTAACATAAATATGAATACTGATAAGAAGTTTTTGGAGGCACACCACTCCCAGTATTATAACTTCCATAACTGGTTGATCCATGATAGGAGCCAACCCCATACAAAGACTATTTTAGACTTTCTTATGGATATAAATGAGATTTAGACAAAGCTGATGGGTTCTTTCCAACATCATAGGTCAGTCGATATATGTCTTAGCTTCGGCGATTATATACACCCTGACGAGGTAAACTGTAAGACAGGATACTAGATATGTCTTGGCTTCCCCTGTCATATACACCTTGACCAGGTAAATTGTAAGATGAGATACTGGCCATTGGATTAGGATGTTGTAAGTCATAAAAATTAGAAGGGGAAAGGCATTGGGATGGGTAGGTTTAGTAGGGAGCAACGAAGAAGAATTGGAAAGGGCAAGGGGTACTAGGACGGGTAGTTTTAGGGAGCAGCAAAGAAGAATTGGGAAGGGAAAAGGCACTGGGAGGGGAATGTTTAGGGAACAAAAAAATAGAAACATCACTAGAACCACCAACATCACCACCACCATTATCACTATTAAAATGAGCTCGTTTAGTATCAATCATAATTGCAATGTAAGATTTAACTATCCTAAGTCTCTCAGTTCCTTCATAATGTTATAACAATTTTGTATGTAAATATTATATTACTTAGAATAAATTTCCTTCCCATGTGGCCAAATTATAATCTGTAGTCCAACCATTGACCTACACCCTATACATCAAGATGTGAATATTAGAGTAAATTTAAAAAAAACCATGAAGATTCAAAGGCATTTTGAATTTCTTCTTTGAAACAAAAACCTTTTTAGTTGGTGCTCACTTGAGTACCATAAACATTCCTCGCGTGGAAATTTTGGGGAAGATCTTGGGAAATATATGGAAAATGTTTCCTAGAAACATTTCCAAAATATTTGGTGAAGGATACAAGAGTGTTATTTTCCTATTGAAAAAGAAATTTCTTGTTCTTTTTTAAGTTGGATATGGGTGGACTAAATGAGATAGAAACTAAATCAAATATAAAGAATTAGTCAAATAATAAGGTTACATTAAACGACAATATTATG
>APFE030673542.1:45724-70172 GCA_000404065.3 Pinus taeda | reverse complement strand
GACTAAAATTTGCATATAAACGACTGTTTTTTAGTCGATGACCAATAGTAGCTAATTTACAGTATCTTATAATGCGACCAACTTTTAGTCACTTTTAGCTTAGTCACTAATTGGTTGTCTCAATTTTATTGTCTAGCAATATATTTAGTCATTAATTTAGACAATAATTTAGTCATTAATTTAGACATTAATTTAGTCATTAATTTTATCATTGATTTGGTCACTAATTTATTCATTGATTTGATCATTACTTGTCACAATTAATGACTAAATATACAGCAAATATATTACTAAAAGAACACTCGAAAAAACCAATTAATGACCAAATAAATATGACCAAAATGTTAATTGTGTTATAAGATACTGTAAATTAGATACTAACAGTCGTATATATGCAAAATTTAGTCGTCATTTGTAATCACAAATTTATCATTTGCATTAGTCATTTATATTTTTTGGTAGTATCATATTCATTATATAAATTATTACTTTAATAGTTTATATTCATTTCATTTATTTTCATTTACAATCGTTATAAGCAACTAATTTATTCGTATACTCATTTTATGTGTTCAACATTAATAAACATAAACTACTAGTCTAGTAGTTTTAGATTGATTTTATGTTTTCATTATTAATCAACATAAATTAATTAATATGATTTTGCAACTAAATAAAAAAATAAAAAAATAGCATACAATGTACATGTTCATATAATATGAAAACGCAAAGTTACATATGTTAATTACAATACTAAGTAATATCAAGTGCAACTATAAATAATTCCAACCACATAAAGTATATTTTATAAAATGTCAAGTATTACAATATGAGTTTCCAACTTAATATTGGTTGGAGTACAATTTACACATGAAATATTGTTTCATCACTTCAAAACATTATCATTATGTTGCCAAGGCATTGCAGGTGAATTCACCAACTCTGAAAATTTGAACATTAGTCTTTATGTGTGTCTTATGCGGGATATTGGCTCTGTGGGTACCACTAGACCATTTCTCTTCTCTTTCTATTTAATTTGCATTTTGTCATTCTAGTGTTATTGTCCTCTCTTTCTTCAATTCCTGCTTATTGCCATCAATACTGAGTTCCTTTCCTGAAAAAAAATATACATTGCAAAGTATAAGACATGAAAGTCGAATAACAGTGGAATATAAACTAAAGTAGACTATAAAAGATTTATATGATATATACCTCAACAAGCAATATTGTTAATGTCATTTTTCCCCATAAAAGAAAGAAACTCGAATACGTTTTCTTTAGTTGGGCAATAATGGCCACTATGTGGCTAGATGACCTATATAGACAAAGCAAATAAAAGGTCACCATAGAATAAATTTTGTACCTACTATGTTCTCACTGTACAACATTTGTTCATGAAATGTTATCTTCAACTAAAGTAATAAATGCAAATAGACGCACACATTTCTATCCCAATATTTTGAATTCCCATGCTTATGGTACATTACAATTTTGATTTTATCCAACATAATCAAACACATCGGAGCTAGAAATTTCTATTAAGAATGTTTCATGCTTCACTTTTGTAGTTGTATCGTTTCCTCTAGTTACCTTTAAGAAGCAATGACACTTCAATAATAAAACTGGTCAGTAGAAATCTAATGGGTGGAGCAAAGTATTGCTGACACAAGATTACAACAATAAAGTAGAAAATAATAAGATAAAACTTTATAAATTGCAATACTAACTGGGAATATATCTTCAACATGGTAATCTTCAATTGTCAGTGTACGATTCAGAGAGAAAAGGAATCCAATTTCCATAAGCCAACAAATTATGTATGTCCCATGTTTTTCTTGTAACTAATTGAGCAAGATTAGCACATGTAATTTCCATTTAAAATCTCTAAAATGATTCTATAAATATTCAAAGCAAACTTAATGTTACTCATTCATTTTTATCTAATGCACACAAAATTGAATATGCTAACATGTTTTTGAGCTGGAGAGTTATGTAATTCATTTGTCCAAAATCATTGCTTATTGTCATGACTGTTTTTTTTAATGATCATGTAATGGGCCTATATAATATTTGATCAAAAAACATATTTTTCAAAATATATTCCATTTTTCTAAGTCAAAGCTAAATTTCTTCCAGTTTATGGCGTTCAAACAAACTAAAATCTTTTTCCTTTAACAAGTCATTGTTTTAATATATTACTAAACAAGAAACTACATAGTGAAGTCATTAGTGCTGGAATACTAATAAATCACAAATACATGCAAGAAACAACACCACTATGTCCTAGGCATGCCAAGTCTTTATCCTCTTGGTTGGAAATATTACCTCATGAAAACAACATATTTGATAGAGAACTTTTCTGAAACTAACCAACGCCGGTGTATCCAACAACAACGACATTTCTATTGGCATGCCCTAAAAATGTGTGGAAGTATCAAACACATGTCCTGCACTTCCCTATACACACTCCTCTTTCTTGGTGTCTTCATATGAAGCCCTCAAGTTCGATACTCTTGCAAGTACTGCTACAAAGTTCTAGCTCTAAAGGCACTCAGATTTCAAATAGATGAGTGTATTGTATCTTGGTTCTAAATGATGGGCACAGTGATGGAAACATCCGCTAAGCCTAAGCTCGATTATATGTCTCTATGAAATGGCATTAAGCAAAATGTTTCTATAAAGAGTTAGGTCCAACTCAACATGGAAAAAGGAACAAGGTCTATCAAGAATTGATCATTATTCTTGATCATTTGTATGTACTACCATGCATAGAGAAATACATAAACAAATATGATGAATCCTAAATAAATACAATGTGATCATCTCCCTCCACTTCAAAATTGTACCTTGTGAAGTTGTAATTGCAAATAAAAATGATAAGAAAATAAATATGCTTGCTACCAGAATGAAAATGATTTCAAAATGAAAAAAATAGTTTCAATTGAACCTGGAGGTAAAAGAATAACTTATTAGTCTGAATATTGAAACTACAAACCCAAATTTGTTCAATACTTTGGTTGCCCACAACAAAAATTCATTAATACCCTTTCAATCTCTAACCTAACAAACAAATAACAATCTCCAAGCATATAACTTCAAAAAAGGACCCTCTAAAGCTATTGCAGTTGTCCACATTTTTGGACATAGGTTAGGCTTTGAATTGGTGAATGATTTAGTTTTTATGTAGTTGTCTTAAAATGGAATCAAATCAATGTTAACACCATAAAATAGCCCATGCACAAGGAATGTTTAGATGTTCTTGCATAAGAAGTGACACCCCACAGTGTTTCCCCTCTAAGGACATCTCCAAAATGTCCCCTATTTGGAAGAGATGCCCTAAGAGATGGAGGGCATCACCAACATCCTCCAGGGTGTCCACTCATATATAAAATATAATAACGAAGAACAATTTTTGGGCAACTTCCCTTTAAATTGTGCAATATAGACAAAAATTCATCGACAAGCATAAAAATTAAGAGATTGTGCAAAAGTTGTCTAGCCTTCTAATCTAAAGTTGATGTGAGAAAATGACAAAAAATTACACATAAAATATCCATGCATCCATACGATCCCACACATTCCAAATATAATTACCCGTAGCTACAATGTAGCGCTTCTGTGTGCCTTCAAATTTTATTATAGTCATAGGATGAGCCATATGAATTCTAGGTGCTTTTCAATTATCTCTTTTCAACGGTATCCACTCTTGAAGCTAACCTGGGCCTGCATAAATTTAAGTACATGCCATAAATCATATCATTTATGTACCATTATTAAATCAATGATTTCCACTTAGAAAAGAACTCATAAGGAGAACTGTAAATAAAGAAACAATTTCTGGGCCACTTCCCTTTAACTCATGCAATATAGACAAAAAGACATAGAAAAGCATAAAAATTAAGAGATTGCGCAAAAGTTGGTTGGTGTTCTAATCTAAACTTGATGTGAGAAAATGATGAGATTACCCATCAAATATCTATGCATCCACATGATCTCACACATCCCAAATATAATTACCCATAGCTACTCTGCATCGCTTCTGTGTGCATTCAAATTTTATACAGTCATAGGATGAGCCATATGAATTCTAGGTGCTTTTCCATTATCTCTCTTCAATGGTATCCACTCTTGAAGCTAACTTGGCCCTGCATAAATTGTAGGACATGCCATAAATCATATCATGTATTCTTCCATTATTAAATCAATGATTTCCACCATCCAAGGTTGGAAGGAAGAAACTCTGATTGGGTCTCTGGGCACTCCTATGGGACTAGGAGTCAACTAATAACTTTGTAGTGGTCGTGCATTCATCATAGAAGAGGCATGTGAAACATTCATTGATGACTATTGATAAGGAACTCAAATGGATTCCATAGTAATGACATAACCTGAACATCATAGCTAATGCCATATAACAAAACTATCAAAAATGTTAATTTAAAGAAAACCAATTCTCAACATGAAACAAAATCGAATATATGATAGCTGAAATTGTCCTTAATTGCAATCACTTCAAAGTTACATCAGAAATTCGCATTGAAATAGGGAACCTATTACCAAAAATTCTAGATCATTAAGTAATTTTTCTCAAACTATAATTGAAGCTGCAGTTCACTGATGAAACCAATGGAGCATTAAACATCCACCAAGATTCCATTCTCATGTCATCTACCATATAGCCCCCTCAAAGTGCATGTGCCAAAAATAGATGATGCCAGGTGCAAGTCCCGACAAATTTAGGAAGAAGGGTTCCACATCCTTGGATGGCATGTATCAAAAACAGATGAGACAAGTCTTGCGATATTTTGGAAGGAGAGTCACACTTGTTCATTGATGAAGCCAATGGAGCATTAAACATCCACCAATATTCCATTCTCATGTCATCTGCCATACAGCCCCCTCAAAAGGCATGTGCCAAAAACAATGATGGCAGGTGCAAGTCCCAGGAAATTTTGGCAGAAGAGTTCCACATCCTTAGATGGCTTGTGCCAAAAATGGATGAGGCTGGGTGCAAGTCCCAGGATATTTCAGAAGGAGAGTCACACCTCAAACTTGAAATTAAAGACAAAGTTTACCCATGTTATACAATGCTTAATGAAGATTATAAAAAGAAGCCTAAGGAATAGGTTTAGACACAAGAGAGGGGACACAAAAAGAGAATGTGATTTTCTCTAGTGCGAGTGGCTCAGTAGACTAAAGTTCATAGGAGGAAACGTTTAGGAGGAATCGATGGTGTATCAAGAGGACACATTGCTGGAGATTGGAGGGCCAAGTTGTTGAAGAGAGAGGGAGGTCAATTTGATAGGAGAAACTAATTTTCTAGGGCCGAATTTCCTAAGGCGCAATGGCAGCTCAAAGGGAAGGAACAATGTTGATTTGCTAGCAATTTGTTGGGCCAGAATACACCAGACTGAGTTCCTTCATAGGTTGATTTCATAGAGGCTAAATTCCTTGGGCCAAATTCATCATATGTGAGCCAAGTTAAAGTTCCAGTAAATGCATCTTTCCTTGTAAATTTTTTGAGTTAAAAACCTTGATTTCCTAGATTAATTAATGACAGAGAATTGTTGTAGGTAAATAAATCTGGGTTGGTATTAGGAGATTTAACACTTACCACTATTCAATTTCTTTCAAAACAAAAAATCAGCTTCTAATTTTTTGGTTCATAACAATTGTATCAAAGCCACTTTCTTAGTCTCATGGGCAATCACCAACTATGGCTTCTTTTTCAGCATCTCATGGGGAAGATAATTAGAAAGCCAAAGGTTTAATTATTAGTGAAAGAAGCCATAAGGATTCCCTTGGATGGAATGAGATACCTCATGAAACAAGTGAATTAATCTATTTATATATTAATTGTGGCAATGAGCAAAAGGGAAGGGAAGAAGGCAGTAGTATTGAGGAAGAAGATCAACAGAGACCCCAAGATCGAAGAAAAAGGCTAACTGACATGAAAATGATTGAAATTCTTTGTAGGAAGCATTAATGGGAGGAAGGCCTAACATGGGAGTCATCAAAATAAAGATAATTCAAAAGGAAATCATATTAATCAACCAACCACTACTTGAGAGGATTACCATTCCCAAGTTTGATGTGGTCAATGAAAAGACTAAACCAACGGTTTGGATTTTTATGTTGTTGCATGTCTTTCAATTAAATCCTATGGAGGACTATTAGAAAAACCAATTTGCAACCCTACATTAGAAGGACTTGCATTTTATTGGTGGCAAATGAAGGAACATGAAGGTGATCAACATGAAATTACTACTCGAGATGAATATGTCATTGCTTTTTATCTGAACTTTCAGGATTACATCCAAGAAGATTACTTCTCACCCTTTCAGAATACGAAGCAACAAGGCCCTATGACCTACTACTCTAAAGTGTTTCACAAAGCTAGCCTACATATATAAAATATTTCTCCTAAGTTTAGTTGCTATGTATACTGTTGCACACAAGTGCTAGTCCCCTCGAAAGATCCACATGATTGCCAGAGTAGATAGGAAAGGATGAGAAATAAATTACTCACATGGATAACAAATATCAACAAGATATTCCAATAGTTTCCCTCATTACCATACATGGGGTAATCCAATATCAAACCCTGCAAGTAAGTATCAAGGTCAAGTAGAGGACTCTAGTTGTGCTTATTGAGTTTGGTAGAACCCATAACTTTATAGATTCCAAGTTAGTATTATCATTGAAGTCAAAAGTCAATCCATAGCCAAATTTCCAAGTCACAGTCGCCAATTATGATGTTATGATGGAGTGCACATGAGTGGTTAAATCATTGAAATTACAGCTCAACAACTATGTACTAAGTTTGATATGTACATCGTGGTTTTAGTTGACATTGATGTGGTAATGAGTGTAGAGGTTGAAGACCTTTTCCAAATTTCCAATGAATTTGGATGAGTATATGAAATTTGAAGGAGGACACTAGCTATGATTAGGTCGCAACATAATGCAAACAAGTTTATTTCCACATACAAAATGACAAAACTAGTTAAAAGTAACTTGTGTTTCATCCTTCAATGTAATTCCATGAAAGCTTTGCATGTCAAGGTACAGGAACAAAAACCAACAAAAAAAGGGGAAGAGCAAAGGTTGATTAATGAATTTGTAGTTTTCTTCATAGATCTACCCCATGGGCTATTGTTACCAACTCATGTGTATGAAATCTTGAGTGCTATATTTGAAGGGGGGCTTAAGAGAGACTTTTGGTAGAAGACTTGGTTTATGAGGGGACCTTTCTCTATTATTTGATGTAGTTTGGACAATTGGAGGTCATTTTTGGCATTGCTCACATTTTTCAAGGCAAATTCACATATTTGGAGGCATGATGACTTTGTTTGAGTAGTGCCCTACACGTTAGGAGGGAATCCAAGATAGACCCCTTGTTGGAATTATTACATAGGACGCCCCTATTTTTTGGCTTATAGGTAAAACAATAGAATAATTGGAAGCCCTCTTAATAAGGAAGACTAAAGACATTGGTAATGACACTTGGCACAAGAATAAGAATAATCCCTTAGATTGGCCCCTTTTCAAAGCATAACCACTATTTGAGAGGGGTGCCCAACTTGGATGAATGACATGTCGCATGTTTGACTTGATCAAAGCATCTAAATCAATGAAATTGACCCATTGAATTGAAGTGCCCTACTATTGAAGGTTTGTAAGGCATGCTCGTATTATTTTTTTCCAAAAGGTATTTGCAAGGAGAGCCTATAAAAGAGGAATTGTCACTTTTCCATTCATGATTCATGGTGGAGAAAACTCTAGACTAGAGTGTTGGACTTGAAGACATCTTTGGGGTAGTTACAGAGCGCTGTCATGAAAATTTTCAAGGTTGCCTTATCACATTGTAAGGCCAATTATATTGTTGTTTCAATGTTTATTTCAACATGGAAAAGGCTAAAAGTGTGACGTTTTGTACACTTGAATCCCTTTTTAATTTCAAATCTGAATATGTGCAATATGGGGCCCATTATGAGCAAGCCTTGACGTCTTCAAATCCATATATACTTCAGAAGCTTCCAACATCCTTTTCCGAAACAACTGACCATAAGTTATGGATTTTATGTTATTTTGGATTTTTCTAGATTTTCTCATCAGTTGTGTGTGTGTGTGTGTGATTAGGGGCAGCCAGGGAGGATGACAGTATTTTTGCAAGTTCTAGTTAGTAGTCTACATAACTGAACTGTTGTGATTTCTAATCTGAATATTGATACTGGGCTAATAAATAAATTGAAGTAAAATTTCTCTAAAGCATAGAACATACCATTATTGCCTAAAAGTAACATCAACACTAATGTGATCTCAGCCAATGTGCCTCTCTCTACTATGGACAAGAACTAAGGTACTGCTGTTGTAGAACCTGCTACACCTCTGTTGAAGGAGAACATATCAGGAGAAAGAGGTAAAACTAAAACTGTGTCTCTCAGAAAGCCACCCTATTAGGAAACATAATTCCTTGGAACATTGACACTGATGCAACATGGAAAATTATTGGAATTGAAATCTATTTTTTCATATGCAAAAGAAGAAATGAGTATCTGTTTAACCAAAGTTAGCATAGTAAATGCTTTACCTGGGATGATGGCTTCCTAATTTTTTCAAAGTTTCAAACCTCCATTTGTAGATCTAAGTATAGGTTTGCAAGGTGGAGATAGAGATTGGGTATTTATGCCAACCTATAAAGTTTTAAGGTAGTGCACCTTACAACATGAGCAAGGAACCCTTTACTAACCCTTCCCATTCTGCTAGGTCTATTTGGTCTAAATGTCACCTTTGAGACTGAACTAGCCATGCATTTTGGGAGCATTGTGAAAGTCACCATAGCTAAATCCTCCATTTCCCTCCCAAATGAAAATTTTTGTTGCCTAGATCTCGTTGTGTCCAAGGATGAGAAGCCTCCCAAACCCAATCAATGAGATGATGTTTGGGAACCCATTATCATTGGTCTTAGGTCCACTGTTCAAGGCTGGTGACCACCCCCAAATGACAAAGAAGATCCTCTACCCAATAGTAATGATTCCTACTATTGCATGACTTAACAACTTGAGTGGGCCAACTGGCCCTACTTTAATTTCAATATATTTTGTTTTAAAGCTTTTACTATACATGTGGCCTATCTAGAATTTGTTATTTTTTGGCTTCTAAGTTATCTAGATATCTAGGCTTTAGGGTCTCTTAGCTCCCGGCAGCTACTTAATGCAGCCCACATTTTTTTATAAAGTGCCTTTTCCAACTAAATACACCTTTAAGCTTTTCAATTTCCCTAGAGTCCATATTTCAAATTTCAAGCAGCTAAACCAGAAACACTACTAGCAACATAAAAGGAGAAAATATTTCAGTGTTGAAGCACAAGGAAAAAGGCAAAGGAACATATGATACTATCATTAAATAAAACTGAGAGAAAACCAAAAGGAAGGGCCAATATGACTACCCAAATTTTCCCCAAAATACTAATGGCATGAGCCAAATAGCCTCTGCAAGATGATTATATAGCTCTCCTCTTGGTCTCCATTGTCTGTATGCCTTAGTCTGAATAAAATATCAAGTAAGAACAAGGCAAATTAGTAAAAGGCTAAAACCTAAGGTGTCAAAAAATACAAAGGTTGTGGCATAGTAAGGTATCATTATATACTAATAATAATAAAAATTAGAAATAAAGAGAAAACAAATTTTGAAAATTGAATGAGATATCTTAAGGAAACAACTTCAATAATTTAAATAAATGGTTATCATGTTCACCAACCTGACCAAAGAAAAACATAGGGACTAAGGGAAGGCTAGTTTCAATAGCCACACGGACAAATCCATGCCTCTTTCTCAAAAAAGAAACCTGTGAAAAGGTAGTAATTTTAAAGTAAGTTCACCTATTCATATACTATTTCCTTGGAGAACATGATACATTTGCATAGTGCCTAAGTGATATTTCTCTCTAAACTAGTGCTTCTAAGTTCCCACTAGCTCTCATGTTTCTCTCTATTGATCTATTATCTGTTTCACAAAGACAAAAGAGAACATTTCTCATTCAATAAAAACAAAACCTCAGAATCATTACCATAAAATGAACATTTAGTATTTACACTGACAGTGGAGAAGCACTGACCTCTGCACCATACTCTATATAAAATATTTCTCGAACACCACCGCGAATAACAATGCAACTAAAACCAGAGGTCAAATACTTAATAAATTTCTTAAGAGAATTAGCCACAAATCCCAACCAAGACCATATATGATGTAAGAGTGGTGTGTAGAAGATCTAACCAAATGAATCAAAAAATCATGAGTCAGAGTACATCCATAGTGTTCTACATGACAGTCTCATCCATCCCTCACAATTTCTAACAAAATTTCATTATGATTAAGAAAGTTACCAAAACATAATGTTGATAGTTTAACTTCATGTGATCTTGTTAGTATTAGTACTTACAACACTACTTCCAAGAGCCTTCATCCTAGGCAGGGGCATATAACCAATATGATTGCACAGGGCCACAATGCCGATTAGTAAAACTAAATGTGGGTCTACAACAAACTTTGCAGACAAAATTCCATCTTAGAAAACAAAATATTTTCACCATACAAAATATTGGGAAGACAAACTACAACAAGACTCATATCAAACTCCTCTTCTTACTATCTTCCTCTTTCAACCAAATGACTAGACAGCTATGTTGCATGAAACTCTTAGGAACCCAGCATTTTGGGCTGTAACCGTACCTGAAACTCAACCAAAACTTGACCATCATGTAATCATGTATGAGAGTTAATATAGACTTGTTTTTCCTTATAAATTGTCATCTATGGGTCTTATTCCATTTTTTCTTGCAATATAACGTGTTATTCACTTATTTATAACCTTTTTTATATATATCTAGACATATATGATGTTTCAGGTGATGTTTCAGTCGACGTTTCCATTTTTGGGAGGTGACATTTCTAAACGTACCCGTTTCGAAAACTTTGAAACGTTTCAGCATTTCGTGCAAATTAGTTAGACAAGAAATAAAGATAAAATTGATGACTTGTCACATTTGTGCTTATTATTTAGCATAACTGGATATTGTGCCTTGAAAGTTGATACAATGTTCGAATTTGTTTAATGTATTAATTTTATCTCTATTTATTATAGAACGTGGAGGGTTTCTAAAAAAAGTAGCAGAAAAGTTGCACTAGTGATATTACAGGTATCCAAAGAGAGGTTTGTAGTGTGTGATTGAATAAATGTAGTGATGGAGATAATAGAGAAACTAATTAAGCAGCTTCCACACCAAGTTGAGAAGTGATTTCACTTGGTTTAGAACCTTCCAAGACCTAAAAGTAGTATTAGTCATTTACATTTGCTCTTCCTGAAATTAATGCAAAAATTGCACAAAGATAATAAATTGCCCAAAAGACACATTTAACATCCCGGTTGGAAGTTGGTTACTGAGCCAATAATTTAGACCTTCCAGCACATGTCTAAGGCTCATTGTGATATCACAGTGGATTCAGAGAAATCAAATACCTATATCCTACATTAAAGTAGTTGACTGAAATAATGAAAAATTTGTTAAGGAGCATGAGGCTAACAACTATAACTTCAAGGAATGATATCTTCCACACGCATAGAACATTCATAAGGCTCAAGCCTCAAATGGATTCCATAGTAATGACATAACCTGAACAACATAGCTAATGCCATATAACAAAACTATCAAAAAATTTGATTGAAAGAAAACCAATTCTCAACTTGAAACAAAATCAAATATATGATAGCTGACATTGATCCTAAATTGCAATAACTTCAAAGTTACATCAGACATTCGCATTGAAATAGGGAACCTATTACCAAAAATTCTAGATCATTGAGCAATTTTTCTCAAACTATAGTTTGGAGATGCAGTTCACTGATGAAACCAATGGAACATTAAACATCCACCAAGATTCCATTCTCATGTCATCTTCCCTACGGCCCCCTCAAAGTGCATGTGCCAAAAACATATGATGTCGGGTGCAAGTTCCGAAAAATTTAGGAAGAAGGGTCCCACATCCTTGGATGGCATGTATCAAAAAAAAATGAGACAAGTCTCACGATACTTTAGAAGGAGTCACACCTATTCACTGATGAAGCCAATGGAGAATTAAACATCCACCAAGATTCCATTCTCATGTCATCTTCCCTACAACCCCCTCAAAGGGCATGTGCCAAAAACAGATGATGGCAGGTGCTAGTCCCAGGAAATTTTGGCAGAAGAGTTCCACACCCTTGGATGGCATGTGTCAAAAATGGATGAGGTTGGGTGCAATTCTGAGGATATTTTGGAAGGAGAGTCAAACCTCAAACTTGACATTAAAGACAAATTTGACCCATGTTATACAGTGCAGCCCATTAACCTTGGAATGTGTTTCTTGAAGCTACTTCATAAGAAAAGGGAATGAAAATAGAAATCTCAATTGTGCCAACTAGAAAAAATGATTCCTTTGCCTATAACAGCAACACATAGAATACACCTATAGGGCCATGGATTAGCTACAAGTTGAATGCTTGCAATAATAATCAACCAGATTCCAAACCCTATAAGCATGCTACCCATGATAATGAAGGGAACAAAATCTATACAAATGTCAGTTAGGATATTGTGGTTGACCAAATCTTATGAAACATTGATCATGATAACCCAACAAAACTAATATCAATGATAATAAGCATTGCTACTATGGGAAAAAGGGTGGCTAGAGGCATTTGGATCAAACAAGTGACATTTGTCAAGAGTTAGTGGATTACATGAACCTAGTTGACATCCACACAGCAAAGGTTCCTTCACATGGAAAACAAAATAAGAAAACAATACCTCATAATAACAGAGAATTTTCATAAATTTATGGTAAGTGGTTCCTCTTTGAAAATCCTCTATAGAAAAGAAAAGTCATCCAATTTTCCATTTAGACTTGAAAAATTGCAATGCACAAACTTTATGGAGGATAGAAGACCACTTGAGAAGAGGTTATAAAATGTTCATCCTAGAAATGTTAATGCTATTATTAGAAAAAGGGTGGCTAGAGACATATGGATTAAGCAAGTGAAAGATGTTAAGAGTTAGTGGATTACCTAAACCCAATTGACATCCACAGAGCAATGATTCCTTCGAATGGAAAACAAAAGAAGAAAACAATCCCTCATAATATCAGAGAAGCTTGATAAATTTATGGTAAGTGATTCCTCTTTGACAATGTGAGTGGGTGAGGTGGACTCATAATTTCCCGAGGGTATTCTTGCTCCCACCCCTCCCTAATTTAGAAGCCCTAGTAATTCTAGTCAGCAATAAATGGCTCCTTGACATTGCCAAGTCTGCTGACCTCATTCCTGAAACAGGATTCCTTGCATCAGTGGCATTAACTAATGCAAAAGGAATTGTAATGTTCATGAATTCAACAAGGACATCCCAGAGTGTTTCCTCTCTAAGAAGGACATCTCCCAGATGTCCCCTATTTGGAAGAGATATCCTAAGAGATGGAGCGCATCACCAACATCCTCTAGAATGTCCACTCATATATAAAATGTAACAAGGAAGAACAACTTTCGGGCCACTTCCCTTTAACTCGTGCAATATAGACAAAAAAGACATAGACAAGCATAAAAATTAAGAGATTGTGCGAAAGTTGTCTGGTCTTCTAATCTAAAATTGATGTGAGAAAATGACAAGAGATTACCCATCAAATATAGGACTACTCCAGTAGTTTTATTGACCCCTGAAAACCCTTAGCTCTGTTTAGTCCCAAAAAACTTTAACAAGGACTTTTTTTTAGTTCAAGTTGTGGCCCTATCTTCTTTATACTTTTTATGGTCCTTGGTAAAGAGGAAAATATACTAATTTTTATTTTGTAACTGAAATTCATTGTACCATGGATTTTATTGGTTTTTTGGTTTTGCTTAGGTATCAGGACAATCAGTAGACTTTCCATTGGTTAGCAAGGTAGACCGGTGGTCTGTCACTGAGGACGCCCAGGGTTGAGTTAGAGGGTCTGCCCCCATACTCCTGAGCCTATAACAGAATTTCCCACAAGCCACACTAGGTGGGTCAACTGAGTTTCAAACATGCGCAAAGCTCCAATATTGGTCAACAAATGCCTTCTAGTGCATGATTTCCACAGTTTGGCCTAACCCTATGTGCTTTTGTGCCATGAATGTTAACATGTTTGTTTGGTTCAAGTCTTTGGTTCACATCCTACATCCTTCTAATAAAAAAAATTTAACCCAAGACACTAAAATCAAGCTAAAAAAAATTCTTGTTATACCTTATTCTCAAAATGGGGGTTTCTAAAAAAATTCTTGTTATACGTTATTCTCAAAATGGGGGTTTCTGAAATTTTGCAAATATATTGAAAAACACATACATAATTACTTTGCATGGTTCATTAAAATTATCAAGTTGCCTCAATAACACAATACAAAACATATTTCTTGTGATAAAATTTGCAAGACTCAATTGTTTAACATCAAATATGAAACTTGGCATCCTTAGCGAGATTTATTCTTCAATGTAAGTTGGATAGTATAAAATTTGTAAGTTTAGGATCCCATGCATCCATATGATCTCACACATTCCAAATATAATTTCCCATAGCTGTGTTATAGCTCTTCTGTGTGCCTTCAAAATTTATTACCATCATAGGATGAGCCATATGAATTCTAGGTGCTTTTCAATTATCTCTCTTCAGCAAAATCCACTCTTGAATCTAACCTGGGCCTGCATAAATTGAAGGACATGCCATAAATCATATCATGAATGTACCATTATTAAATCAATGATTTCCACTTAAAAAAGAACTCATAAAGAGAACTGTAAAATAAAGAAACAATTTCTAGGCCACTTCCCTTTAACTCATGCAATATAGACAAAAAGCTATAGATAGGCATAAAAATTAAAAGATTGTGCAAAAGTTGGTTGGTGTTCTAATCTAAACTTGATGTAAGAAAATGAGAAGAGATTACCCATGAAATATCCATGCATCCACATGATCTCACACGTTCCAAATATAATTACCCATAGCTGCTCTGTAACAATTCTGTGTGCATTCAAATTTTATACAGTCATAGTATGAGCCATATGAATTCTAGGTGCTTTTCCATTACCTCTCGTCAATGGTATCCACTCTTGAAGCTAACTTGGGCCGAAATAAATTGAAGGACATGCCATAAATCATATCATGTATGCTTCCATTATTAAATCAGTTCCTAATGAAAAGATAATAATTCATACAATTAATGTTAAGAAGTCAAAGAAGGGATCTACAAGTTGTGACCAGAAATTTGGTACTAGTAGAATCATTTGTTTATGGCTTGTTGCAACCATTTGTAGTACGACAGTGAAAGTTAAGGACTTGTTCATTTAGTAGTAGTGTGCAATAATACTAAACAAGAACATAAGACTTCATGCACAAGTCCTCTTAATAGCATTCCATAGTGTACATCAGCAAGCACCATGCAGTCAGCATTGCCAAATTTGAATGCAATGGTGGCACTAGCATCAATGTTTGTATCAAATCCCTTCATCTCTTCACTGCAAGTACATTTTTTTGCAGATATTCTTATGTATATCTCTTATTCAAGGGTTTCTACCATAATACCTGATCATGGTAACAACCTTTGATGATATAGAAGCATCTCAAAGCAGTAAATTTTTATTAGCTAGAGATAGGATTTTGTGAAAGAATTTTTTTCATATTGGTGTAGATTGCATTGATAGGAAAAACATATTCGTTATTTCTTCTTGTTCAAGCAAACTAGCAACAAACTCTGCAAAATTGGTGAAGGCATGAAGACTCCAAGTCTTGCAACAAAATTTAATGTCGATGATGCAAAATTAATAGCTTCCTTGGCAATGAAGGGGAGAAAAAGGGAGCAGGCTGTAGCAGTCCATTATTTTCCAAGATAGATGATTCTATGGAGGAACTAAAGTATGGGATTTTAAGACCTCTTTGACTACTGCCAGATCACAAAAGAGACCACACCATTCATTGAACTAGGCCCTGAAACTTCACCAGCTACCTCTAACCACCATTGACCAAGTCCACCAACTACAACTTAATATCATATACCCTATGACTAAGATAAAACTTTGATAACTAGCATAAAAAATAATTAAAATGAAAAAGGTGCATTTAATTGCTTTGATTGTGTGCCAAATTGAAATCTTTAGAATGTGGTGTGAAGATAATTATACGTAGATTTTAGTTGGATGGCTTTGTGGAAAATGTCCTCATAGACATGCATGTGAAATGTGGAACTATAAAGAAGGCATGGTAATTGTTTTACAAAATGTGGTTTGATGGAACACTATCACTGCTTGTTATGTACATCATTGGCATGCTCTTGAGGCCATGAAACTCTGAAAAGATACAACATAAAGGTATTGGGCTAGAATCCAAAAGAATTTATATGGTTCTTCATGTGTGCCACTTTGGCAACTCTAGAACAGAGCATGGAGATTTATGAACGAATCAAGGGAGTGGTTTTGAGATGAATATGTTTGTATGGAATGCCTTTGTAAGAATGTATGTGAAATGGGGAAGCCTATAAATTGCAAGTGATATGTTTGATAAAATCCCTTAGCAAAACATTGTCCCATCTTCTAGTTCACCTTTATAAACTTCACAAAAACTTCTCATGTCAAGTATAAAATTTTCATCAAAGTTGTTGGTGGATAATTGTATCTCTACAGATGTAAAGAATTGGCCCATAGTTGAAGGTGCAAACGAAACATAGCTACCAGTACCACTCTTGTGGGAACCTAGGGAAACTTTGCTTGCCATAGTTTCTGAATTCCCGCCATGCAAAGGAAGCAGGGAAAATTTTAAGAACCACCCTAAATTTATATGTATAATAAATGGGTTAATCCCCATGATACATAAGAAAAATGGGAGGAAATTTTATCAATAATATAATGTATATATAATATTTTTGGCGGATTTTTTTAAACAACAAAACAATATAATCTAATAAGGGGGGAGGATGAGTACTGCAAGATTCCGTAAGGGTTTTGGTTACATCCTAGGTTTTACTATAGGTCTTTTACAATTATTGAGCTACGTACCCGTCGCCGACAGTAGCACCCGCTGTCCTTGTTGCTAGCCTGTCCGTCGTTTTCAGTATGTCTTCCTCAACTAGTATATTGGGGGATACAATGGAAATTGGGGAGGTTGATTATAATGAGGATCCACAGCCATAGCATGTCATTTTCAGGTGCCCTAGTTTCTCTACATCGGCAGCTAGCTCTAGTCTTCCATCTGGCCCTTTTCTACCGAACTCATCGCCGGTGGTTACCTTGCCAGAGCACTGTTCTACACCTCCTTTCGCCGACCCTATCTCCCTTGAATCCCCTGCTATGAATATACCTCCTTTATCCCCAGGGACCTTACATATTCTGACTGCAAATATGCCTCCATCACCCTCTTTCAACCTGAACCCGCCCTTTTCATCTTTCTTTGCTTCGACGTCTGTGGGTCTTCATTCTTCGGTGGCCCCAAATCCTTCTATCCCACTACACTCACCGTAAGGTTTCTTCGAGACACTAGCTATCAAGGTCAAGTCTGCTCCTAGAAGGCTCCCCGGACCCTTTGACAGAACACCCATCTACACCTCGCTAGGGGAAGAGAAAAACAAAGTGCGTGAAGACGACCTTAAAGGATATCAAGATCCAGTTCGGTGAGACCTCTACAATCATGGAAGCGGCATTCATGGCCAGCACAATACTTGTCAGCCATGTTCACCGAAGGGGGTATTCAGCCACAAGGCTCACTCTATGGGTCAAGGAAATCTGGGGTGGACTACTCAAAGAATTGCCTGAGGTACAAGTTCTAGCTAGAGGTTGGTTTGCCCTCCACTTTTCAAAGGAGAATTACATAGATTTGGTTCTTGCTAGATACTGGCACATTGAGATGGCTCCGGTCCTCTTAAAGAGATGGAGCCCTCTATTTCATCCTGAGCGAGAACAAATTAGGACCGGTCCAGTATGAGTACGCTTGCCAGGGCTCCCTCTTCAGTACTAGTGGGAGGAGGTTTTTATACAAATAGGGAATGCCCTTGGGACATATCTAGACCATGACCGCACCTTTGTGGAATCAAGGAATAGAACCCTTGCTCGTATTCTGGTTCACTTAGACACTCGCGAGGGTTTGGAGGAGAAGATTACTTTGCAATGGGGGAAATACACCACGATCCATATTCTGGACTACGAAGGGGTCCCATTTCGATGTCGACGGTGCCACAAGGTGGGCTACATTTTCAAGGACTGTTCCCTTAACAAGAAACCAAAGGATTCTCCTAGATCATCCATTGCACCTTCCAGAATCAATTTGTCGGCTATCCTGCATTCACCCTCTCTGGGACCTACTCCCTCAGCCAACAATCCTCTTAAAGCAATGGACGAGGATCACAAAACTCTCTCGCCACCTGTCACCAGGTCTCGGGTAGTCCCAGAAGCCACAAAAGCTTAGGGTACATCTCTCTCTCCTCTTATCTCTTGTATTACTCATTGTTCCTCTTTGATTGCACCATCCATCTCTCTCACTCATTGCACTTTGTCTTCCTCCCCTGTTATCGCAACATCTGCTCCCTCTTTGCATTCTTTATCCACATCCTCCTCTTCACCATCCTCGTCTAGGGCTTCAAAATCTCATTATTACAATATTTGTCCTCGTATTCTACCTAGCAGCTCTCTGGTGCATTTTGTCGAATTGGGTCTCTCTATACCTGGTACTCCCTCTCTGTCTTCTCGAGGTAGAAAATATGATCTATCAAAAGCTATCAGACGTGCTGGAGCTGAAGTCGCCTATGGCCACCAATCTACTCTTCACGGGGTTCTTAGAGTTGTGAATACCCGTGGTAGCGTTCCCCCATGAAATCTCTTTCCTTTAATTACCAAGGCATGGCTAGTGCCTCTAAGAAACTAGCCCTATGAAGACTTATTGAGATTGAACCTGTTGACATTATTTTGCTGCAAGAAACTCTTGGCTCGGCTGATCTCATAACCGACACTTTAAACTCTATTTCT
Source organism: Pinus taeda (assembly GCA_000404065.3). Lineage (NCBI taxonomy): Eukaryota > Viridiplantae > Streptophyta > Pinopsida > Pinales > Pinaceae > Pinus > Pinus taeda. The sequence goes on along the minus strand of APFE030673542.1, from coordinate 51,120 downwards.
CGAGGTTGGCACTTTTTGGCCATGGACTCTATTAGGAGATCTGGTGGCCTTGCCATTGGATATAATCCCAAATCCATCAGTGTTCAAGCATCTTGGGGAGGTCATGGTTTTATGGGATTAGATCTCTTTTCGGCAGATCTTGGCACCAACCTAAGGGTTATAAACATCTACGGTCCATGTAAACATAGGGAGCACTTTTGGCAGCACCTGCTTGGCCTCTCCATTTTCTCATCTGATCATATCATTATTGGGGGTGATCTCAACTTCTCCCTTGGTTATGTTGAATCTTGGGGGTCCATGGCTCAAGTGGACTCTATCTCAAGTTTCATGACTGATCTTCTGGAGCGATTTAATCTGATAGATGTTCCTATGAACAAGCCTCTTCCCAATTGGAGGAACAGAAGGGTGGGTGAGGCTGCCCTCTCTCGAAGACTAGATAGATTCATCATGAAAGGGTCCCTTATATAGTAGATGCATCACTATAAACAATGGGTAGGATCTGGAGGCATTTCGGATCACTCCCCTATATATCTGGAGATCTTGGGACCACACCACACGCCAAAAGCCCCTTTCAAGTTTAATCATGTCTGGTTTCAAGACCCTACTTATGTTCGTATGGTACGGATTTTTGGGCTGAAAATATGATTGATAGATCGAACTCGATAGCAAAAGGCTTCTATTCAAATCTATCCAAGCTCAAGCACCTCTCTGTCAATTGGGCCAGAGAAAAACATCAGAGGGAGAATTCGACTCTTGTGCACATAGAATCAAAACTCTACTCCATGCTCGATGAGAGAAGTTTAGGGTTTGTCACTGCTGAAGATAAATCTCATCTGGTGGAGCTTGAGAACCAGAAGACACGAATCTTAAAGGACAAAGAGGAATCTATCCGTCTTCGGAGCAGAGCCATTTGGTTGAAAGTAGGGGATGACAACACTAGGTTTTTCCAGAACTTTGAAAAAGGTAGAAAGGTCACAAACACCATTTGGAATATACCTCTACCTGATGGAGGTGTGGCTGATACATTTAATAATCTCTCCCACCTTGGCTCTAATCATTTCAAGAACCTTTACAAAAATCCTCCTGGTTCGAATATTGCTAATATTATAAATGTCATTGGTCACTTCCCCAGATTTGTTAATGAGGATGAGGCTGAGGCACTTTTCAACCCCGTGACATCTGGGGAGCTTGAATTCACGTTAAAATGGTTCAAAAAGGATAAGAGTCTAGTTCCCGATGGCTGGACCATCGAATTCCACCTTGAATTCTATGAGCTTCTGGGAAATGACCTGCTGAGGGTTGTGGAAGAATGCAGAATATTTGGGTCTCTGTAGAATGCTATTAACTCAACTTTCATTGCACTTATTCCAAATTCAGACACCCCATCCTCCTTTAATGACTACAGACCCATCTCATTGTGAAATTGTCTTTATAAGATCATCTCCAAGATCATAGCAAATCCTCCGCCCTATCCTATCCCATCATATAGCCCCTCAACAATTTGATTTTCTTGAGAATCATCAGATACATGAAGTTATTGGCTTGGCCCAAGAAGCCATTCATACTATCTGGACTAGACATCAAAAGGCCATTACTCTAAAGATAGATCTGGCAAAGTCTTTTGACCGTGTTAGTTGGCTTTACATTAAGATGCTTCTTATCCATCTGGGCTTTCCCCACAACTTAATTACCTAGATCATGGCTTGTATTGCCTCTCCCACTTTTAGTGTGCTCATTAATGGGTCTGCATCTCATTTTTTCCACTTTGAAAGGGGGCTCAAACAGGTTTTCCCCCTCTCTCCACTCCTTTTTTTTATTTTCATGGATGGCCTTAGTCAATTGATTGCATCTGCTAATAGAGATGGTGATCTTTGTGGTCTCAAGATATCTGATGACTGCTTCCTCACCCATCTACTCTTCATGGATGATGTACTTATTATATATCGATGGTAGTATTAGGGATTCCTGCTCCTTTTCTAAGATTCTCTCTCTTTTCTCATCAGCCACTGGGATGCTAGCAAACCACTCTAAATCTACCATCACTTTTGCCTGAACCTCCATCCATGAGTCTCATTTTGCTCATCAATTGTTTCCTTACTGCATCAATCCACTAGACTGGGGTCTCAAATACCTGGGGTTCTGGATTAAGCCTATCAGTCATAAAATATTTGATTGGGCTTCACTTGTTACAAAACTAGAGAAAAGGCTTACCATATGGAGCCATCGATGTTTGTCTAGAGCTGGTAGACTTGTTTTGGTAAAATCTGTGCTTGAGGCTACCCCTGTCTTTTGGATGGCACTCGTTTGGATTCCTAGAACCATCTTGGTCAGGCTACAAAAAATCTGTAATAGATATCTATGGAATGGGAACCAGGATAAAAGGATATTTGCATGGGTTGGCTGGAACAAGATAGCGCTGCCCACAAAATGGGGAGGCTGGGGTCTAAAATATCTTCCTTTATTTGCACAGGCTATTGCTGCAAAAACGAAATGGACATTATTGACAGGACAGAATATTTGGACTACCATCTCATATCACAAATACATTTGACCTCATAATATTATGGTTTGGATTCAATTGCCTAGTTGGCCTAAAACTGGTATGTCATATGTCTGGAAGGCACTCCTTCACTCTCTGCCACTCATCAGGGATAATCTGGTTTGGAGAATAAATGATGGATCTATGGCTCGCATTGGTCTAGATCCATGGATTGGAAGCAATGGTAGACATCAGCTAACCAGAGATCTCATGCAACATCTACATATTCATGAGCTTAAGGTTCTAGTTGATATCGCGGATCCTCCAAATTATACCATTTTTGCACAAAGATGGAAATCCGCTCAACAGCTTGATCTACCACAATGCTAGCACCAAGAATGGCAGGATTACATTACTGCTCTTTCTGAATCTCATATTAGGATCAAAGAGGGCCTGGATGAACTCATATGGAATCTTTCAGATAGTGGTTTATACACACCAAATTCTGGTTATTTAGCCCTGATCTCACACAAGGTTCTGGATCTAATTACTTTCTGGTGGAAGTTAATATGGAACCTCTCTACGCCCCCTCAGACCAGACTATTTTTTTGGTGCATTTTAAAAGACAAAGTCCCCATTGGTGAAAACATTATGCACTGATCTATCCATGGGCCAACTTGGTGTACACTTTGCAAAAGATCAGCGGAATCGACATCACATCTTTTTCTAAATTGTACAGCCCTAATTGACCTATGGCATAACATCTCCTCTTCTATTCATTTCACAGGTTCCTGGGAAGGTGAAGACATTAACAAAGCATTGGAAAGCTGGTATCATTGGCATAAAGGGTCAAAACTACAAAGTCTCCCTTTGATTATTTGTTGGCATCTCTGGCTGGCCTGGAATCGCAACATATTTGACAACAAACATGTGCATTGGCCGCACACAATAGCTTGTATAATATCAGCTTTTAATGAGATGCTCGAGCCTCCCCAACCCTGAACACGCAGGCCACATGCCCCTCCACATATTGATAAAAATGCCCCTTGGGCATATTTTGATGGATCAGCTCAATAGTAGGGGTGTGGTGGTGGTTTCATCCTATATTTTAGTGAACATAATTACTTCAAAGTCAAGATGGGATTAAGGGTTGGAACAAACAATTATGTTGAACTCATCTCTCTTCGTCATCTCATGCATTCTCTTTGGGGCATAACTGCATGAGCATTAACATATATGGAGATTCGAAGATCATTATAGATTAGTTCAATAATATTACTACTTGTCACATTCACACACTCAATAATATTTTGGATGAAATAAACATTTACAAGGCTCAATTTAATAATATCACATGCAATCATATTTACAGGGAACATAACAACAGTGCTAATGAGCTATCCAAGGCAGCCACGATACTTCCCAGAGGAGAGTGGATGATCCAGGAACAACGTGGGTCAAATGCATACCAATACTATCACCACCCTCACATAGATCTACATTATCATAGGGTTGAGAGCCCATGATATACTTATCATTTTTTGGAATTTTGAATAGTTTTGAATATATTGTATAGGATACATATATGGCCCTGCATGGCAAATGTACAGACTAAATAGAAGGACTTATATATGAACATCCTGCATGATGTTTCTGGTCAATATACTGTTATATTTGAACTTTTTACAAATTTTGACTGAGCCCATAGAGGCTGATGGATACAACATATGCATCATGTATCTACAATATATAAATTTTCAAAATTAATGAAAGATTATGATTTTTCCAGTGGAAAATAATAATAATAATAATAATAATTTGGCAAATCACTCACCAAATTATATTATCTTGTACAGTGATGGAGAATCTTTCATTGAATTATAAAATCTTGTAAGATCTTGGCAAATATTTTACTAAATAATAAAACATTGTGAAGTCTTCGTGAATGTTTTGTTAAAGTATGAAACCATATATGATAATAAGAAAATATATTCATTAAACTGTAATATACTAACATACATGTTTGGAAAAAAGAAACATAATTTTCTCTTCCTACAAACAATGTTCCAAGTTTCAGTGATCGTGTTTGTCAAGGTTCTTACAATACACTCTTTCATATCCTTCTATTAGTTTTGATAATATTCCACAACAAAGTTCTTGTAGGTGTTCATATTGACCATGAGTTCTATCAAGGTAGGAGAGATTAATCTTTTCTATACAACTTTTGTCAAGCTACCACTTTTTTCAAGTTATCAAATTTCTTTCTTATTCCATAGACTCCAACTACGAGATAAAAAACACATCAAGTTTTCTTACCCCAACACGCCAACAAGTAGCAAGCCCCAACTATATTATATAAGAAAGTATTAGGTATCCTGAAGGCTTGAAGGGGATCTAATTGAAAGAAGTGACCATTGTGAGAAGCCTTCCAATCAATATATGAATATATAAATGTAGATTTATTATTATTTTAATTGGAAATCTTCAATTAAATAATAAAATTTAATTACGTCTCTCCCAATCCAAATTGGTTATTAGCATAATTCACTACCCTCATACGTCTCCCATTTTTTAACAGTGTTATAACATGTAGATTAATTTCCTTTTGATGAACAATCTTCACCTTTTAGGAAAATATGGTGCAGTGGCTCCAATCCCCACAGATCATTAGGACAAACTAAGAATAGCATAGAAAATGAAAGGTTGTACAAACCAGCTTATTTTTCAAACAACTAATCCAACATCAATACCTAAACTTTTTCATGAAGATATCATATTGAGAATCTTTGATAAATGGTGGGAAATCTTCTTCAAGGGTGATGCAGAGAGAGTGATAAGGTTTCGCTATTTTGAATTTTTTTTGTTAAATCAGAAAAACCAATATTAATGGAGATATTGGTATTTTTTACTAAATTTT
>APFE030673542.1:25836-38144 GCA_000404065.3 Pinus taeda | reverse complement strand
GACTAAATATAAAAAGAGGTTTTTTTTATTTACCATACCTCTAGTTTATTTATATTTTTATTTATTTACCATACCTTTTGAGTAAGTATAAAAAGAGGTTTTATTTATTTACCATGCCTCGACTTTATTTATATTTTTATTTGTTTACACCCTTGCATGTATATAAGGTGACTTATGGAGTAAATATAAAAAATGTTTTATTTATGTACGCTACCTCTCATTTATTTATATTTTTATTAATTTACCATACCTCTTTTATAAATATGGTATTTGGCCCATGGGATTCACTTAAATAAAACCTATTCTTGACAATTAGGGCCAATGGAAGGTTGTAACTCCTAATTTGAAGGGCTAAATTTACCTTTTTTACCCTCTCCCTTAAAATAAGGTGGGCTAACCTCCATACCTAATTTTTTTATAAAATAAATTTGAGGCGATTGGTAAAAATGTACTATGATACAAAATATTCGCCCACTAAAAATTTAAAACCCCTTAATTTCGTCAAAGGGCGAAAATTCTCCCCTAAAATTTTCCATGAAAGGAAGAGGTGACAAGGTTGGAGGGGAGTTCATTCACTTCTATTTTGGGTGGATATACATGCAATACCCTGTTCCTAGTAGTCTCAGTGTAGCAAAAGCTCCAACAATTGATCCAATAATAGGTCCCATCTTCCCATTTTTTCCTTTGGAGTTCATAGGACTATCGCCATAAACAGGATAGGGCTCGTCCAGACTTCTAGCAGGACTGATTATCTTCATTATTTCCAACCCATTTAGTATAGCATTAACAATGGTATTATCATATAGAGGACTTGTCAGCCCAACATGGATCTAGACCAACTTCGCCGCAACTAAAGTGTTGGCAACAAAGTCTCAATAGAAAGACACATCTAGCCCCCTTGCCTTTATAGACATATCAAAGTCTTCTAATGTAGATTGGCCATTGATATAGGCACTGCAAATCAACAGATATATAGCTCAACTACCAATATCACAAAAATTCATCCAAACAAAATATGTGAGAATAGAGTCCACACTAAAAGTCCAAAAAAAATTGAAATTTTGGGTTTATAGTACTAGATGCACTCAACCATTTCATGTGTTGTTTCATAAACCATGTTAGGAGAAATAATTTCACTAACAAGAGAATTGTATTTGATAAAGTTGGGATTAATAGAGGCACTCTTAGCAGTAGTTTTTATCTTCAAATACTTCTGAAGAGTCTCCCAAACTCTTCACAAAGTATCATTCCTAGAATCAATCTTAGTTCCTCCCATATTAATCATATAGATTGTCTCCAGAGCTATGCCATAGAGTGCATAACCATCCACAAGAGGCTGAATAGACAGAACCCTCGTTGGTATCAACCCATCAGGGGCCAAGACAACCTCAATGGCATTGACAAATGCCAAAGACCTTTGCCTTTGCTAGCATTCTTCCATATTGCAGTGACATGGCAGCCCTAGAACTAGGTGTGGAGATCCATGAAGAATAGTTAGAAATGGGTTTTTGTATGATGTGGTTGTAGAAAATTCCCTCAGAGACATGTATGCAAAATTTGGAAGTATATGGAAGGCACGTGAATTGTTTAACAAAATGCATCAACAAAATTTTGTCTCACAAACAACCATGCTTGCAGGATCTGCAAAGAATCGAATCATTGATGAAGCCCTAAAGTTCTTTTAGGAAGTAGATGTGCAAGTGACAAGTCTTCCAGACTATCATAACCAATGTAGGAGCCATCTAGCATGCTTGCGCTTGGTCACCAAACGCTCGATAATGGTGCATTCTCCTTTAAACTTACTTGATAATTAATTTTCCTTCTTCATCATATCTGAGTTCTTCTACAACGATAAATAGCCCAATTGACTAGATAACCTTTCATAAAAAGACAAAAGAAATCAAATGGAATCCAGTTAGATAAAAACTTTGTTTCTAGTCTACCTAGTGGCAATCCTTCCACTATAGTTCTTGTAGAAGGAGAAAATTGGTGCTAGATTGATGATAGAATTAAAATACTCATTAATGGGGCCATTGTCTACCTCATCAGTATCCAAGGAGAATGGATGTTGCTTACTTTCCACCTGAGAACCTTCGAACTATTCTTGGCTCATAGGTGCACACCATCAACGGTAGCTTTTCTAGATGCAAAGAAATTATAATAGGAGAGGAAGACTACTTATTAGACCTCATCAATGAATTATTAGCCTTATATAAATCTTATATCAAAGAATCTACTCAGCAAAGTTTCTCAAAATATATTCAGCATTATGAATAAGATCAAAATATATGACTCTAAGAACTTAGAATATTATATAGAAAGGAAATATTCAGGTTATGAGGAACATGTCAGTGTTGTTTAGGACTGTAAAAATGAGTTGAACACCCTATTTCATAAGTCAAATGCTCTAGAATTCAACAATGCTTTACAAATAAGGTCAAAGAGATGCTATGAACTTGAAAATTCTACAGAAGTGGAATTAGTATGTGATGAGGAACATGTAGATCATATTGAGAATTGTAAAGATGAAGTCAACACCCCAGTTCATAGCTCATGTGCTTTAAAAAGTTGAAAGTGTTTTCTCAATGCTTCTTCGGAATTCTTTAACGGTAAGGATAGAGAAGAGGATTCTGCTAAATAATCAAGGATTATTTGATTTCACATTGGAAATGATGTTTTTAAGTGAAATATTTCAATCACTGATACAAAATCAATACTCTAGAACTGCTTGAATGGAGCTAAAACTAAATTAGTGCCTAGTGAAAAGATAACAAATCATACAACTAATATTAACAAGTCAAAGAAGGGATCTACAAGTTGTGACCAGAAATTTGGTACTAGTAGAGTCATTTTTTTATGCCTTGTTACAACTATTTGTAGTACGACAGTGAAAGTTAAGGACTTGTTAATTTAGTAGTAGTGTGTAACAATACTAAATAGGAACATAAGGCTTCATGCACAAGTCCTCTTAATAGCACTTCATAGTGTACATCAACATGCACCATGCAATCAACATTACCAGATTTGAATGCAATGGTGGCACTAGCATCAATGTCTGTATAAAAGCCCTTCATCTATTCATTTCAAGTACATTTTTTTGCAGAGATTCTTATGTAGATCTCCTATTCAAGGATTGATACCATAATACATGATCATGGTAACATCTTTTGATGATATAGAAGCATCTCAAAACGGTAAATTTTTATTAACTAGAGATAGGATTTTGTGAAAGAATGTTTTACATATTGGTCAATGTAGATTGCCATGATAAGAAAAAAAATATTCGTTCATTCTTCTTGTTCGAGAAAACTAGCAACAAACTCTGCAAAATTGGTGAAGGCATGAAGACTCCAAGTCTTGAAACAAAACTTAATGCCAATGATGCAAAATTAGTACCTTCCTTGGCAATGAAGGGAAGAAAAATAGAGCGGGTTGTAGCAATCCATTATTTTCCAAGATAGATGATTCTATGGAGGAACTAAAGTATGGGATTTTAAGACCTCTTGGACTATTGTCAGATCACAAAAGAGACCACACCATACATTGAACTAGGGCCCGAAAATTCACCAGCTACCTCTAACCACCATTGACCAAGTCCACCAACTACAACTTAATATCATAAACCCTCTGACTAAGATGAAACTTTGATAACTAGCATAAAACATAATTAAAATGAAAAAGGTGCATTTAATTGCTCTAATTGTGTGCCAAATTGAAAGCTTTAGAAGATGGTGTGAAGATAATTATAAGTAGATTTTAGTTGGATGGCTTTATAGAAAATGTCCTCATACACATGCATGTGAAATGTGAAACTATAGAGAAAGCATGGTAATTATTTTACAAAACGTGGTATGATGGAACACTATCACTGCTTGATATGCACATAATTGACATGCTCTTGAGGCCCTGAAACTTTGAGAAGATACAACATAAAGGTATTGGGCTAGAATCCAAAATATTTTGTATGGTTCTTCATGTGTGCCACTTTGGCAACTCTAGAATAGGCAATGGACATTCATGAACGAATCAAGGAAGTGGTTTTGAGATGAATATGTTTGTATGGAATGCCTTTGTAAGCATGTATGTGAAATGGGGAAGCATATAAATTGCAAGTGATGTGTTTGAAAAAATCCATTAGCAAAACATTGTCCCATCTTCTAGTTCACCTTTATAAACTTCACAAAAACTTCTCATTCCGAGTATAAAATTTTCATCAAAGTTGTTGGTGGATTATTGTATCTCTGCAAATGTAAAGAAATGGCCCATACTTGAAGGTGCAGACAAAACATAGCTACCAGCACCACTCTTGTGGGAACCCGAGGAAGCTTTGCTAGCCATAGCTTCTAAATTCCCACCATGCAAAGGAAGAGACAACCAGGTTGGAGGGGAGTTTTTTCACTTTGATTTTGGGTGGATATACATGCAATACCCTGTTGCTAATAGTCTCAGTGTAGAAAAAGCTCCAACAATTGATCCAATAATAGGTCCCATCTTCCCATTTTTTTCTTTTGGAGTTCATAGAACTATTGCCATGAACAGGATAGGGCTCGTCTAGACTTCCAGCAGGGCTTCTTATATTCATTATTTACAACCCATTTAGTATAGCATTAACATTGGTATTATCATATAGAGGACTTGTCAGGCCAGCTTGGATTTGGACTAGCTTTGCCCCAACTGAAGTGTTTGCAAAAAAGTCTCGATAGAAAGACACATCCAACCCCCTTGCCTTGCTAGACATATCAAAGTCCACTAATGCAGACTGGCCATTGATATAGGCACTGTAAATAAATAGATATACAGGTCAGCTGCCAATATCACATAAATGCATCCAAACAAAATATGTGAGAATAGAGTCCACACTAAAATTCCAAGAAATGTTGAAATTTTGTTTTTACAGTACTGGATGCACTCACAACCATTTCCTGTGTTGTTGCATAGACCATGTTAGGAGAAATAATGTCACTAACTAGAGAATTGTATTTGATAAATTTGGGATTAATAGAATCACTCTTAGCATTAGTTTTATCTTCAAATACTTCTGAACAATCTCCCAAACTCTTCACAAAGTATCATTCCTAGAATCAATCTTGGTTCCTCCTAGATTAATCATATAGACTGTCTCCGAAGCTATGTCATAAAGTGCATAGCCATCCACAAGAGGCTGAATAAACAGAGCCCTCATTGGTATAAACCCATCAGGGGCCAAGACAACCTCAATGGTATTGATAATTACGAGAGACCATTGCCTTTGCCAGCAATTTTCCATCTTGTAGTAACATAATAGCCCTAGAACTAGGTGTGGAGATCCATGAAGAAATAATTAGAAATGGGTTTCTGTATGATGTGGTTGTAGCAAATTCCCTTAGAGAAATGTATGCAAAATGTGAAAGTATATAGAAGGCATGTGAATTGTTTAACAAAATGCATCAACAAAATGTTGTCTCACAAAAAAACATGCTTGCAGGATACACACATAATCGACTCATTGATGAAGCCCTAAATTTCTTTATGAAAATGCCTCAACGGAATGTGGTCTCATGGAATGCCATGATTGCTGGATTTACACGGAATGGGCATTGTAAGGAAGCCCTAAAGCTATTTTTTGAAATGAAATTGATGGGCATAAGAGCTAATTCAAAAAAAATTGTTAGTCTTCTTCCAGCTTGTGCTGGCTTGGAGAAAGGTATGGAAATCCATCAAGAAATAATTCAAAGTGGATTTCAATTTCAGTGTTGTGGTGATGACTGCACTTGTTGATATGTATCATAGGCAAGTTGTTAAAATTGGAAACTAGGGCCAAACTCCATGTGGGTCATCTTATTAATTGCAACTGATATTTTTCTTGGATCCCTCTCATTAAGAGGTGTAGGATTGATCTAAATATCATCCGATTCCAATAAGTATTCATGGAGATATCAATTTATTTGTGTTATGGGCAATTCATCAAGGTCAACCAACAACTATACCCCACTTATGCTCAACGTTTTAGTATAAATAAAGGTGCCTTGAATCATTTGGGAACACACTCTCATCCCTCTTGATCTCTCCTCTCCACTTTCCTGGGTTGTCCTCTCTCAAAGAGGACATAGTGGAAAGGGTCTTCTTAGAGAGCCCTACGTAGTCAACTAAAGAACCCTAGCCACAGTCTTATGATGAGATCCATTCGCACGTTAGAAGGGACCTATACGCATCTCAAAGAAACCCCTATACGTTGTCAAGAGGGAGACATATTCGTAGCTCAAGGAGGAAGCCTAGCCACTATCCAAATACGGAGATCTAGCCACAGTAAAGGAGGCCTATGCATAGCTAAAGGAGAAGCCCTATTGTGTTGTCCTAAAAATGCCCTAGGCGCATGTCAAAGGTGCCTTAATCTTAGGCCCTAATTCGCTATAAAGAGAGCTCCTAAACACAGCTAAAGGGAGTCCCTAATCCACAGTCATAAAAGAGACTAGAACATTTTCAAGGGTGGTCCTACCTATTGTCAAGAAAGCTCCAATACGTAGCAAACATGTAGCCCTAATTTGTTGTCCCAAGAGGCCCTAAATCTATTTTCCTAAGAAGCTTTATATTTGCAATCAAAGAAGCATAAATCCACTATCAATGGAGCCCTAATACTCATCTATGTAAAGACCCTAAGACATAGCATAGGTAGCCTTAGAACACAACAAGAAAGTGTCTTAAAGGTACAGGAATGGATGGTGTGTTTGTTGTAGGTGTTTGTGTGATAAAGGAAGACTTAAGGGCTGAAGGGAAGGTTGTGTATCTTTCTAGAAGGCTGGGAATAGAGGAAGTTGTTTGAGAGCTCATAAAGAATGGAACAGTCCCCAAGAAAGGTTGCCTCAAACCTATTCTAAGGGCTGTATAATGCTACTGTAATAAGAGATGGACAGTGCCATTGTCAAAGGTCAGTGAGCTAAGCAAGGAGCATAGTGGTGGTGTAATCATCTTGGAGAACCAGTTGAAGAATGAAGACTAAGGAGCTACACATCTAGATGCAACAGTTATATGTAGCATGACAGTTACTGGACAATATGGACAACAACATGTAATGATTGCAGCATAGTGATGACAATATGTATAGTAGCATGTATAAGTAAAATTGTTGCATAGTGGAGGCAGTGTGTATAGCAGCATGTATGGATATAACCATTACTAGTTGCATTTCTATGACAAGAGCAACTCAGTGAATGGGTTCAACATGATGACGAGATGCAGCGCGATAGAGAATCAATTGAAGCAGCTTGTCTTCAACTGATCTCATGTAGCATATTCTTAGAGATGATCTATGCTCTTATCTAGATAAGTCAAAGTGTTGATTTCTGTTGTAAATGTACTATCTCTCTCTCTCTCTCTCTCTCTCTCTCTCTCTCTCTCTCTCTCTCTGTTGAACTATTGAAGAACATATAAGAATAATTGATCAAGGGTTTCCCCACATTGGGGTCTGTCCCTGGCTAGCTCCACATCTTGTGTCCTCTTGTCTTGGCTTGTCTTCTGCGATTTATGTTTATGTTATATCTGTAGTTTACTCTAATGTTGATGTGATTTCTAATCTGGAAAGATATGTGAAAAATGAAATAGATTGCTCTAATCATAGAACATACATAAAATTAACATGGTATTGGAGTTGAGGTGAAGACAAAGTCCAAGCAAGAGTGAAAGAGCAACCACCGAAGATGGTTGGAAAAGGACAAAAGGATCAGTGGATTCCTTATCCCTCTTCAAATTCACCAAGGGTGAAGTCGAAGCAGAGAATATTATCAAAATAGAACAATAAAAGCTTCTGATGGCCTACCTAAATATCACCTCATTGGTAAGTCCGGATCTAAGGGTGGAAGGAAAGGCAGATGCCTTGGTTGTAATAAGTTTGGCCATTATGTGAAGGAGTGTCCAAATGGTTGGGACACATCACTTGATGATGATAACAATCATTCCAGGGACATCTTCAATGGTCAGAGGAATGACAGGTAATGCAGGTCATCAAGGAAATGGTTGCATCTTCAAAGAAAGAAAGGAACCCCAGGTATGAAGAATCAAATGTTGTTTCTGATAAGATAAAGAAGTGCTATCTTGTATTGGCCCTCTCCTTCATATTCTTTGGGAATCTAGCTTATCAATTACAGTGCTTCAAGGCACTTCATCAGATAGAAGGGTGCTCTCTCTAATTTGGTAGAGATGGAAACAATTGTGGGATTATACTTGGAGCCAATGCCACCTATCCTAGAAAGGGTTTAGGGAATGTTACCCAACAATTGATTGAGGATAACTCGATTCATTTACAGAATCTATTTTATGTACCTGATCACAAGAGGAACTTGATGTCCATTTCAGCAATGGAAGTCAAAGGTTACCCAGTGGCATTCATCGATGGAAAGGTACATGTTTGAAAATGAAATTTTCAAAGATTATTTTACTCATGGGTTCACGGTTGGCAATTTGTGTCAAGTTGTAGGATGTTCCATTGGGGATCATGACATATATCATCTATAACACCTGATATCTACTTTATGAGGCCCTAACCGATGTGAGTCAGATGGTGAATCGGATACCTGAATTCAAGAAAACCATGAAGGTACATGTCTGAGATGTACTGAAGGAAAATCTTACAAGGGGACCATTCCCCTCATGTAGCAGGTCCACAGATTTGGAACAACCCAAGGGGTTTGAGATTCATGATTGGGAATATCATGTATACAGGTGGAAGAAAGACCTCTATGGCTTGAAGTAAAACACCTTGGGCCTAATATGAGAGGATTGATAGTTGTATGATGAAACTGAGATTCACTAAAGGTGAAGCTGATCTAAACCATTATTTGAAGGTTGTGGATGATAGAACTCTCATACCAACACCTTTTGAGAAACAACCTATTTCTAGCAAGTGCAGACCCTCTCACTTGTAGAAGTAAGAGGGAGTTGGATTTTAGATATGGAATGGTAAACTGCAAGCATGTGACTACCTCAAGGATCTTAACTTTCAGAAGTTATATGGTGGTGATGCCGAACTAGATTTGGGAAATGCCTTTGAGTTTCATAAACTCATCTGCATTGATGTTCTTAGTGAACTTCCGCCATATATATGCTTTGTAGTTAGCATAGTGAGCTCATATTGGGTTGAGCCTCACTAGATTGGTGCCAAGAATCTTCTAAGATATCTTCAGGGCACAATCTCTCATGGATTGAGATACACTGTCGGAAATACGAAGCTGCATGATTATTCGAATGCTGACTAGGTAGGTGGTCTGGAGGATCACTAGAGCACTTCTCAATGATGGTTCTCTTTGGGTTCTGCTTCAATATCATGGATGAGCAGGAAGAAGAAATTGGTTGCTATAAGCACCACCGAGACTGAATACATAGCTACGAGTATGATCTCGTATGAAGCTGCCTGGTTGTGGAAGCTCTTCAGTGAGTTGTTTGTACATATGATGAATACCACTGTGTTTCCTTGTGGCAACCAGGGGGGAATTCGATTATTGAGGAGTCCTGTGTTCGATGATTTCTCTAGCAGATAGACATCAAATACTACCTTATCTGGGATATGGTAAGTCAATGATCAAGGAGGATCCATCGCATTGAGACTGATGTACAAGTTGTAGAAACTTTGTCAAAGCCCCGAGGAAAGGTCAAATCTGTGATTTTCCAGAACGACTTGGAGTCATTGAAAGACCTTCATATAAGGGTCCTGCATGGTGCATGCATTGATCTCTGGGAGCTCTGGGGGGCTTGGGGTACTTACTGGAGCGACATACGACCATAGGGCAACTCACCCTCCCTTGGTGGTGCACTATGTACAGGGTGATAGGTTCAACCTTTCCCTGTGATACCTTGTGGCTACTATGGAACAGGATGATTAGTTCTCCTGTGGGTTGGGATGATTAGTTCTCTCGTGGCAACTATGGAATAGGATGATTAGTTCTCCTATGGGCTGGGATGATTAGTTCTCCCATGGCGACTATGGAACAGGATGATTAGTTCTCCTGTGGGTTGGGATGATTATTTCTCCCGTGACAACTATGGAATAGGATGATTAGTTCTCCTGTGGGCCGAGATGATTAGTTCTCCCGTGGCAACTATGGGACAGTATGATTCATTCTCTTGTGGGTAGGATGACTAGTTCTCCTATCGAGGCATCCTACCGATGCAGTCTGGGACTAATGGGAAGTACCTCTCATCTGATCAATGAGCAGGGAAATGGGGTTAGGGACCATAGTAGTACTATCGATGGATTCATCATTGTATCTACCACAATCCCTCTGCTAGGATGGCCTCCATTGATCTGGGATCAGTGAAACTGATCTAGAATCAGTATGAGTCGTTTGAGGCACTCTCTTGTGATATTGATCTAGGATCAATGAAAGTGACTTTAGGTCAGTAGAGAATGGTATGAGACATTCTCGATCAATTCTTCTTCTTCATGGTTTAGCAAAGTAGAACTAAGCAAAGCTCAGTAGAGTAGAGTAGAGAAAAGCAGAGCAATGCAGGGCGCTAATGGCAGGTATAATATAGTCAGAAATATGGATCAGTGGACAGAGTTCTCCCTAATTGAGAGGGAGTGTTAAAATTGGAAACTACGGCCAAACTCCATGTGGGTCATCTTATTAATGGTAGATGTATTTTTCTTGGATCCGTCTCATCAAGAGGTGTAGGATTGATCTAAAGATCATCCGATTTCGATAAGTATTCATGGAGATATAAATTTATTTGTGTTATGGGCAATTCGTCAAGGTCATCCGGCAACCAAATATACCCCACTTTGTTAGAAAATTATATATTACAGAGCAATGGAACACATAATATATTGCAGTAATATAAACACAAAAAATGCATAAAACAAGAGAGACACAGATATATGTGGTTCACCCAGTTTGGGCTACGTCCACGGAGAAACAGTCAGTCCTTCTTTTATTATATTATCCAGCAAACTGAAGAGATACACCTACAACAGTATTTCAACTATGACTCCCTCTTCGCTCTCAATCTCCTCTTTCTTTCCTCACTCAAAAATACAATATACGATAGACACAATTACAATTTCCTCATATTTAGTTGAGGGGTGCCTTCTAGGGGCAAAACCCCTAAATTGAACATAACTTCTATTACCATTCAGATTTCTTGCCTAAATGTGCCTAGATTGACTAGAAATTTACATATACTTGACAAGGAATTTTGCATCTATTCTTAGTTTGGGGCGCTGCCCCGAAAAAACACCGGCCCCCCCCCCCCCCCCCCCCCCCCCCCCCCCGCGTCCCGTAGACCCCCCTGCAGTGAATATTTTACAAGCAGCGTTGCCGCCCCATTTCAAACTGGGGTCTAATGCAATGAGACCTTTGAATATAGAAGATAATCAAGCTCCACACCCAACAATCTCCCACTTGGAGACTAATTATAGAAACTCCACCGTTGCTTCATTTGTTGGACAATGACTCCACTTTGGACCTAGTTGTTTCTCATCTTCTTCATCATACTTGAAAATCAATTGAAACTTAGCAAATTCTTAGTTTCTCCCTGGTTACAACTTTAGTTAACATATCTGTAGGATTCTGACTAGTGTGTATCTTTTCCAGCTTCAACTGTCCATCTTCCAATGCTGACCGTATGAAATGGTACTTGAGTTGTATATGCTTAGTCTTGGAATGAAATGCAGATTTCTTTGCAATATGTATGGCACTATGGTTGTCATTGTATAACCTTCCCAACTCCTACTTCTTACCCAATTCATCCAGAAACCTTTTTAACCAAATCATTTCTTTACTAGCCTCTGTAGCAGCAACATACTCTACTTCTATTGCTGAGAGTGCAACAACACTTTGCAGTTTTGAGACCCAACTAACAGTTGTTCCACCTATAGTAAAAAAATACCCTATTTTGCTCCTCCTGTTATCTCTATCACCCGCCATATCTACATCAACATATCCCTGTAGAGAAATGTTTGAACCAGCAAGACATAATTCTTGATTTGTGGTACCTCTTAAATACCTGAGAATCCACTTCACTGCCATCCAATGTCCTTTTCCTAGATTTTTCATATACCTGCTTACAACTCCCACTGAATGTGCAATATCAGGCCTTGTGCAGACCATTGCATACATTAAACTTCCAATTGCTAATGCATATGGAACTTTAGACATATGAGCCATTTCTTCCTGAGTCTTGGGACACTCCTCCTTACTTAATTTGAAATGGCTAGCCAAAGGTATACTAATTGGTTTTGCATTCTACATATTAAACCTTTCCAACACCTTTTCTATGTACTCACTTTGAGACAATGTTAATTTGTGATTCTTCCTATCTCTAGTTATTCTCATACCAAG
>APFE030673542.1:5659-22326 GCA_000404065.3 Pinus taeda | reverse complement strand
AAATATAAACACTGAAAACACATAAAACAAGAGAGACACAGATATACGTGGTTCGCCCAGTTTGGGCTACGTCCACGCAGAAACAGCCAGTCCTTCTTTTATTATATTATCTAGTAAACTGAAGAGATACAACCTACAACAGATCCGCTGTAACTCCCTCTTCGCTCTCAATCTCCTCTCTCTTCCTCACTTAGAATACAGATATACACAGACGCAATACAATTCCCTCATATATAGTGAGGGGTTGCCTTCTAGGGAAAAAACCCTAAATTAAACATAACTTCTACCGTCAGATCTCTGACTAATGAACAACCTAGATTGACTAGAAATTACTACACTTTTACAAGGAAATTTTACACCTATTCTTAGCTTCGAGGGTGCTACCCCCAAAACCCCCTGCTAGGGGGGGCGGCCTCCCAAAAGGTCGTAGCCGGCCCCCCCCTAGACCCCCCTTGTAGCGAATATCCCATTTCGAGCTGGGGTCCAATATGGCGATACCTTTGAATATAGAAGATAATCATGCTCCACACCCAACACACTTATGCTCAACGTTTTAGTATAAATAAAGGTGCCTTGAATCATTTGAGAACACACTCTCATCTCTCTTGATCTGTCCTCTCCACTTGTTTGGGTTGTCCTCTCTTAAAGAGGATGTAGTGGAAAGGGTCTTCTTAGAGAGCCCTAAATGCAGTCAACTAAAGATCCCTAGCCACAATCTTATGAGGAGATCCATTCGCAGGTTAGAAGAGACCTCTATGCATCTCAAAGAAACCCCTATACATTGTCAAGAGGGAGACATATTCGCAGCTCAAGGAGGAAGCCTAACCACTGTCCAAACATGGAGATCTAGCCATAGTCAAGGAGGCCTATACACAGCTGAAAGAGAAGCCCTAATGTGTTGTCCTAAAAGTGCCCTAGCTGCAAGTCAAATGTGCCTTAATCTTAGGCCCTAATCCACTGTAAAGAGAGCTCCTAAACAAAGCTAAAGGGAGTCCCTAATTTGTAGTCATAAAGGAGACTAGAATGTTGTCAAGGGTGGTCCTACTTGCTATCAAGAAAGCTCCAATATGTAGCAAACATGTAGCCCTAATTCGTTGTCCCAAGAGGCCCTAAATCTGCTTTCTTAAGAAGCTCTATATTCACAATCAAAGAAGCCTAAAGCCACTATCAATGGAGCCCTAATACTCAGCCATGTAAAGACCCTAAGACACATCACATGTACCCTTAGAACGTAGCAAGAAAGTTTCTTAAAGGTACAGGAATGGACAGTGTGTTTGTTGTAGGTGTCTGTGTGATAAAGGAAGACTAAATGGCTGAAGAGGAGGTTGTGTATCTTGCTAGAAGGCTGAGGATAGAGGGAGATGTTTGAGAGCTCATAAAGGATAGAAAAATCCTCCAGAAAGGCTGCCTTAGACCTGTTCTAAGGGCTATACAATGTTGTTGTAATAAGAGATGGACAATGCCATTTTCAAAGGTTAGAAGTATTGCATTGAGGATCAGTCAGCTAAGCAAGGAGAAGAGTGGTGGCGTAATCATCTTGGAGAACCAGTTGAAGAATGAAGACTAAGGAGCTACACATCTAGATGCATCATTACAGTTAGTGGACAGTATGCACAAGAACTTGTAATGATTACAGCATAGTGATGACAGTATGTACAGAAGCATGTGTAGGTACAATTGTTGCATAGTGGAGGCAATGTTTTCAACAGTATGTATGGGTACAACCATGACTGGTTTCATTTCCATGACAAGAGTGGCTCAGTGAATGGGTGAAGCATGATGACAAGATGCAACAAGATGGAGAATTAGTTGAAGAAACTTGTCTTCAACTGATCTCATGTATCATCTTCTTAGAGATGATCTGTGCTCTTATTTAGATAAGGCAAAGTGTTGACGTATGTTATAAATTTACTATCTCTCTCTCTCTCTCTCTCTGCTGAAATATTGAAGAACATATAAGAAGAATTGATCAAGGGCTCCCCACATTGGGGTTTGTCCCTGGCTAGTGCCACATTTTATGTCCTCTTGTCTTGGCTTGTCTTCTGTGATTTCTGTTTATGTTTTATCTGCAGTTTACTCTAATGTTGATGTGATTGCTAATCTAGAAAGATATGTGAAAATTGAAATAAATTTCTCTAAGCATAGAACATACCTAAAATTAACACAAGTCATGGTAATTATTTTGCAAAATGCATCATAGAGACCTCATGTCATGAAATGAAATGATTACAGGTTATACGCAAAATGGACTTGTTCAGGAAGCCCTGGAACTCTTTAAGGAAATGCCTAATGTGAATGTAGTCACATGGAATGCATTGATGACTGGATTTCCATAGAATGGGCATGGTGTAGAAGCCTTGGAGCTTTTTCAACAAATGTAATTGGAAGGTATGAAGCCAAACTCAAAAACATTTGTCAATATTCTTCTAGTATGTGTCAATTTAGAAGCTTTGGAACAAGGTACGGAGATCCATGATAAAATAAGTAGAAGTGGATTCATGTTTGATGTCATGGGGGTGCATTCCTTGATATAAATGTATGAAAAATGTGCGTGCATTCATAAGTAAGTTGAATTATTTAAGAAAATGCCTCAATGAAATATAGTCTCATGGAATGCAATGATTGTAGGATACACAATGCATGACTAGGGCAAGGAGGCACTAAAACTCTTTGAAAAAATGAGCCATTATGGGATGAACCCGAATCATGTGACCTTAGTGTTTTATCTGCATGAAGACATGCAAATTTAGTTGATGAAGGCTATAAATATTTTTACTGCATGAGAGAACATTAGCAGATCACACCTACAATGGAGCACTATTATATATATATATATATATATTGTGTGTGTGTGTGTGTGTGTGTGTGTGTGTGTGTTTGTCTAATCGGCGTGCACTTAGCATCCATAGAAAATATTCCATATCATCTTTGGAAAGCTTGGGAATGACATGAAGGACCTTAGAAATGAAGAGAAATAGAGCCCAACCAAAAGGGAGATCCTCACATGTGTTTCATCAACTTCCACTGCACCAAAGGCTAGACTCACCTAAAGGATCACCGCAATAACCTCCACTGACAACATCTGAATGCAAAGCACCCTCAACTTATCCCACAGGTAGGGACCAATATACTTTCACTCTTCTAGGAAGAAGCTAGCAATGGATTCAACAAGCTTGAGGATTTTATCGGAGAGAGGAGGATTCAACCCATATGGGATCACAATGTGATGGCAATTTTAGTTTTCTGGATTTGGGTTCTATAGAAAAATAGTTTGGAGTGTCAAATTGGGCTCAAAATGGAATGCACAAAAGTGATATTTGGTATTTATATGTGGCTTCATGTCTTGAAGTGAGAATGGGATAGTTTTTATAGTATAAATCAAACTCTAATCTATACCAAAATGGTAGTCTCATGCTTTTAAAAATGAACTTAAAGCTGGGAATGACTCACTAGGCTTTGAATATATCGAAAAGAGGAAATCTGCTTCAGGAAGATGAATATTGCCAATGACAACAAGAATATATGTCTACGAGTTTTTGAATGGTAATAGTTCCTAGCTCTGGAAAACCCTAGAAAACCCTGCAGACCTGCCTTATTTCTCTACAGAGCTCTGGAAGTTTAGTTATTTGGAACTAAACATAGCTCTGTAAGTTGGCCAATAGAGCTGAGACTCTCTCGGAGTTGATCACGTGACCTAAACTTTGGATCAAACTGCATACAACAAACATGCCCATATCGTTCTTGGACCAAACTCCATCACTGATTTTCGAGGCCAAAAATCATGTTCCTCTACATAGGGTTCATTGTTATTGCTTGTTCTGATGGTAGTTTGACTTGGATGATAGTTTACAAAAAAAAATGAACAATGTTTGCATGCAGTTGTGATGCGGAGAAGAGATATACCTTAAGCTAGCAGACAGAGATATCTGGCTAGCTAGGTCCAGATGCTAAAGTACAGTATGAACAAATCCCCTCAATATCCTCCACCAGAATCACTTCCTATCCATGAAGATTCGATGGTGGTATTCGATATTGCATCTGCCCCAATGGGCTGAAGATTTGATTGTAGCATTTGATACTGGGTCTACCGCCATTAATGCCTGAAGATTCAATGGTGGCTTTCCGTATTGGGTCCGCTAGTATTAAAGCCACAATTCACAATTCTCTCAGATGTCATTTTTGGGCATTATGAAAAGTTTGTTGGCATGTCATTTTCCCATGGGCATTATGAAAAGTTTGTTGGAATGTCATTTTCCCACGGGCATTATGAAAAGTTTGTTGGGATGTTGTTTTCCCGCACTGTGAAAAGTTTGTGGTTGGGAGGGGTATTGTAAAACAAAATTTATGTTTAATTTTTTAAAAGTGTTAAATTTTCCAATGTTTAGAAAATACATATAATATTTTATTTGCACTTTTACATATTTTAGTTGTATTTGAGAAAATGGTGAAATTAGTATATTTCTCCCAATTCTGATGGTGTCATATCCCAAAGTTGTGACCTCCAAGAAACTTTTATAATTTTTACTTGCCAACCCAAGCACCCCTCTCTGGAATGCAATCTAGAATCTCAAATAGTTTCCCATGATTGCACATTATTTTCACCATGGAGGAGTTCAAAATAGTAGCAGCTAGTTATAATGCACACACTGAACATGTGCAAAGGTGATTACCTCACATCATAGGAGAAGAAACATCTTAAAAAGGAGTGCACACACAAATTAGATACATTAAGGAGGTACTCAAGTACAACGAAAGCTAATGGGGAATGAAAACACCCTAGTATTGTAGTGTCCTCTAATGAGTCCCTAGTAGTGTAGTGTCTTGTAATGAGTCCCTAGTATTGTAGTGTCCTCTACTTTGCAGAACATTTGAAAAACCATGCTCCACCTTTTATTAACCTCCACACATATCAACTTGCATATAGGGAACTCTCCATTAAAATTCCTTGCTCTAGATCAAGAGTGAACTTTACTCAAAACTAAAATATTAAAGCAATGTAATGTTGACCCTATTGTCGTTACCACATCCAGTGTTTTATGTGCTGCATTAAAACAAAATCTTTGTCAAGCATAATGGGAGCATCCTGGTAGCTCATTTTCGTGTGATCTCTGAGCATTCATTTGCACTAGTTTCATAGTCCATAGTCATATAGTACCTTCTACTTTGTGGGGCATACCTGGATGATAACTCCTTTGACTATTTAAAGACATAAATATTTTAGTGCAATACCTGGAGGGCATTGTGAAAATCAAGCATATTCCAATGGTTTTCTTGGCTTGCGTCGTGATATTTGGTCTATAAAACTCCCTGGATGTCACCATGGCCTTGTAGAAAGCCACCAAAACAACCTCTATCACTCAAGGAGAAATCAATCTTTGGGTCTTCTTGCTGCATCCTCTCATGCTCAACAGCCCTACCCTAGGCTTCTACTATCTACTAGATTCCCTAACCTCCCTCCTGTCAAGCTGATGGCCAACCATTTCTGTTCAAATTTTTTAATTAAATTACCAAGATAGCTGATGGCCAGCTGTTTGTGAAGGATTTGGATAATCTGCACCAGCTATGCTTGTCTTTGTTCATGTGTTGCTCCCATTTTTTCATGAAGTAGTTATCTTGCTTGTGACTCTCACAGAACTGTATACCAGAGCCCATGATACTTATCCACGGTGAGTTTCTCTTTATCCACCTTATTCCAGAAATCAACAACATATCTAGGGCCACTGCTACCTTTGAAAATCACTCTGCAATAAGGCTCTGCCTTACTATGTTGGTAATTGAATGTGATCTATGTTTGTTTTTAGTGCCAATCTTCCATGGACCATACATTCTTGAAATTTAAATGGAGTGGGAAAATGATACTCACAAGTCAAATAATTTTAATGGGAAGCATCCAAAATTTTATCATAATGTAAAAAACGTTATTGGCATATAATAAATACTTTAATTTATTTTAAAGTTATTCCAATATTATAAATACTTTAATATTTTCAAAAGAAATGTAGAAACATGTTGAGTTTGCAAGACATTTTTCTTCTCATTTTCTTTTTCATTTTTTTCATTGTATATGAGTAATCTAGATCCATCTTAAATTCATATTTACCAAATTCTGAGAGGGATCATTTTTTTTTTCACTTTAAAAGAGGCTTATACCTCAAGATATTTCATTCCTACCTCTAGGCACTTGGTATATATAGAGTTAAGACTAATTTGGATTTATTTAATTATCAATTATAATTGTAATTATTAATTGAACTATGATAAAAGAAGTGAAAAAAATGTGGCTCGCAATTTTCCTGAAGTGGAGGCCCGACAAGGGTTAGGGTTAGGGCTTGTGTGCTGCAAACTAAAGCGGTTACCCCCCTGCACCTGATCCATTCTGTCCCTCTCTGAACCATACCTTCCTGATGTCATTCACCTCATCTGTCTCTCCATTGCGGTTTGGGTTTTTACCTCTTTGTAACTTCACCGTTTTCACTACGACTTCCCCTACCTACTCTCGGTCTCAATAGCAACGGGCTTTCACATTTTTCACGACGGCAGTAGCACGGGTCTTTTGAAGCAGTTATGGAGGACCTTGTGGACTATTCAGAAGACCCATTAGAGGGATCCTCCATATGGACATCCCCCCATGCAAATCTAGCAGGCTTGTTCCCTTTCAGCAGCGAACTGACTAACACCATTGCGATGCTGTCATCGATCTTAGGGCCTTTGTGCTCGATCGTTACCCTTGCAGAGGCCACCCCCTCTTGGCCAACTTTTGCAACTCCACCCCTGTCACCATCCACCCAAAATTTTGTGGACACAGCCATCTACTGCACGGGCTACCTATCTTTCCCTCCATATGTCGGTTCTCACAATCCCTCAGTTGCTCCCTCCAGCGAACCCTTGGCCACTTCACTTGGGTATCCTCCTGTGGTGAATATTTTGGCCCCCCCATCTGGCAGCTTCACCGACATCCCTCCATCTTTGGTGCCTTCCACTCTAGGCCAATTTTAAACTCTGTGAACACTCAATCAAGCCCTCCTTCGAGTGGCACTCAACAAAATCCCTCTAATGCAAGGCATAGACCAAGCAAGAAATAGAGGTGTGTAAAATCCAAGGCAGAGGACGTCATCATCAGCTTGGGAGAAGATATTCAGTGGGTAGACATCATGGACACAGCAGACAGAGTACTGGTTGGAAGGGTTCAAGGACGAAATTACATTGTGGCTTGGCTGAAACAATGGATAGCTAAAGTTTAGGGACAACAGTTGGCAAAGCTTCCTTTCGTCCAAACCTTTGTCAAGGGCTAGTTCATGTTGTGTAGTATACCTAGGGGGGATAATATGGGGTACAAAGGGAGTTACCCAAGGAAATAATGTAATAATGGGATGGGCCATAGTAATAAATAAGGTGGTTAACCCGTATCATGTAAGGGACCACAAGTAGTTAGCAGTAATGTTAGAAGCCCATGGTATTAGATAGTTGGTATTGAGGGAACCATGGTAATGACCCATGGTATTGTATGTATGAGGCCTATATAGAGGCTAGAGACTCCCCATTGAGAGATGTCAAGGATTAGTGTATGAACAAACATATGGCTTGTGGAGTGTTCTCCTCCCTTAAAGAGTGAATGTATGGTGTTGCCCTACCTTAAGGGTTTGATATTAATAAAGAGAAGCATTTCTATATTTAGATCTTTTATATTTCTTGGATTTATTTCTATTATCATATATTTTCAGATCAGATCTATAACAAGTGGTATCAGAGCACTTTCTTGAGAAAAGTGGAGATTTTTTTTTTTTCGTAGGAATATTTTGGGCGGAAAGTTTGTGGATCAGATCTATATGTTTTGGTGCAAAATATGCAAAATCTAATTGCAAATCTGAGTTATTGATGAAAAAATACCCAATTTGAAAAAAAAATCAGCTGAATCGGACTCTGGATGAGGGAGATATTGTTGATTTGAAAATCAATTGGGTTGTAGACATTTTTTGGGTTGGCTTGTTTGCGGAGAAGATCTGTACATTATAGTGCAAAATCTACAGAATCTAATTGCAGATTTGGATTTTTTGTGAAAAATACGCAAGTTCAAAAAAAAAAAAAATCAGTCGAATCGGAGTCCCGATGAGGGAGATATCACTAATTTAAAATCAACTCGTCTTTTAGAATTTTTTTGTGATGACGAGAGAGTTGCAGTGCGGATATAAAATTCCAGTGCCTAGATTGCCATTTCTACCACATGGGAAGACGCAGAATGGTTGTTCCAATTCCGAAAACAAGTTATGATAGGGATTCTGAGCAATATTGACGAAATTGTGGCCATTTCAAATTTTCTTCAAGTAAGCAATTTGTTTTACAAACCCTCTTCATGGCTTATAATAATAAGTTTTTTAAAAGACAATATGATTGGACTTCTATTGAAAATTTTATAGCATATCATAAGTTGGATCGTCGAGGGTGTTGGAAGGACAAAATAGGGTCTTATTTGAGAAATGACACTGCTATGTGGTGGCAATCACTTAACAGTGAGTTTCTGAAGTTATGTAGCACTGATGTAATAGAAGAAATACTTTTGGACGAATGGTCTCATACTAGAAAAGAAAAAACGACAAAACCTAGCAAAGATTTTATTTTTACAAGAAAGAAGGAAACCGAGAAACCTAAAGGGTTATTTTCTGCTGGTATCTCCTTATTGCAGGTTCATGGATTGATTCAGAAGGAGAAGATCGTTGTGTCTATAAATCCTAGTTGCAAGCAAAACCTTATAAGTGTTAATTTGGCAAAAAGATTGCAAGTTCCAGCAAAACACATTGAAACCGCACAAATTGATAATGAGGATGTTCAAGTTTATAAGGATTTGAAGATTTCTATGGACAAGTATGTATTGCATTTTGATTTCTATGCTTCAGATATGGCTAATGAGGATGTTGTTTTGGGATGCACTTGGATGGAATCTGTGGGTACTATCAATATTAATGTGTGCAGAAGAAATTCCTGAAGCTCTGTTATAAAAAGAAGAAAATTACATTGCGGGATATTTCCATTAAGACCCAAGCAGAGACTATGGAGGCAGAAGCACAAAGCTCTAATAGCACTTACACATCAGATGATATGCCTTTGATGGTAGACAATCAAACACAAACATCAAACCAGGTACCAGAAAAACAGGTAGTTTCCAAGGAGGCTGAAGCAAAAAAGGTTACAAGTACTTATACATCAGATGAGGACTCAGTATTTGAAGTAATATTGGAAGATAAGAAACAATAACAGGCACCACAACATGTACCATATACCAATTAGGCTCCATTAGGTGGTGAATTAAAGAAAGATACATTGTTGGTTAAAACTTCAAAATATCACCACCCACATCACCCCGCAAGAAAACAACCAACAAGATGGCAACGAATTAGCCACAAGGACAACAACCCCTGCATGATAGATAGAGAGGAGCGACGATCCACCTACTACACATAAACACAGAAGAGCCACCAGGGTCAACTTCCATCTCAAGTGAGCGAGGCACACGCTGGATCGAGGGTTCACCTTTCTCTGGGATGGCTAGATGCACGTGTATGGTACCATTGGGCTACTCTTTTGAGTAGATCTTATTATTTGTGTTTTCCCATGTTTTAGGGATGAAACATGTTAAGGGGGGTGGAATGTAGTATACCTAGGGGGGATAATATGGGGTACAAAGGGAATTACCCAAGGGAATAATGTAATAATGGGATGGGCCATAGTAATAAATAAGGTGGTTAACTCGTATCATGTAAGGGACCACAAGTAGTTAGCAATAATGTAATAAGCCCATGGTATTAGATAGATGTATTGAGGAACCATGGTAATGACCCATTGGTATTGTATGTATGAGGCCTATATAGAGGCTAGAGACTCCCCATTGAGAGATGTCAAGGATTATTGTATGAACAGCATATGGCTTGTGGAGTGTTCTCCTTCCTTAAGGAGTGAATGTATGGTGTTGCCCTACCTTAAGGGTTTGATATTAATAAAGAGAAGCATTTCTATATTCAGATATTGTTATTTCTTGGGTTTATTTCTATTATCATATATTTTTAGATCAGATATATAACATGTTGAGGTTCGCCAGAGCTCAGCATACAAACTGGGTCTTGTCATTAGTTTGGCACATTGAACAAGCCCCCATCCTCCTGCGTCAGTGGAACCCCCTTTTTTATCCAAAATAAGAGCAACTTGGGGCTAGCCCTCTATGGGTCCATCTACCAAGACTTCCTTGCAATTCTGGTTTGAAGACATCTTTCGGCGCATCAAGAACTCCTTAGGCACATACATGAAACATGAAAAATCATTCATCTCCACTGACATAATGGCATATGCAAGGATACTAGTTCACTTAGATACCAGGGAGGGCTTACAAGAACACATTACCCTCCAATGGAGCAATTTCTCTCGGCAGTAGATTCTTGACTATGAAGGGGTACCTTTTTAATGTAGGAGGTGCCATAAGGTAGGTCATTTCTTTCGGGACTATCCCCTCAATAACAAAGCAAGAGAAGTGGAATTCGGCAAGGCTATGCCTACTGAAGATCCGCAAGCACATGGGGATCATCCCCCCTCTGATGATGTAGAGACATATATCGACCCTGAAGCAGCAAAGGAAGCACCAACTAAGGAGGCTCTAAAGAAGCACGGCAAGGCACCACATCGACCTCCCTCTCCTCCTCTCACCGGGGCAAGGGCAACTGTCGGGGCTACGTTATCTTTGGGTATGAAAACTTCTACACCCTACTCTATTCATAATTTTTCTCCTTCTGAAAGTATAGCATATTATTCTGTAATTAATCAAGCCTCGAACTTCATCTCTTAACCCCTATTTCTCTGGCATGCCCCCTTCTCAACCCCGCTCCCACATTCTCTTGCACTCCACCTTCCTTCTCGGAGGAAGCCCCTCTCATAACATATGCCTCTGATCATGGCGCCCATCCCCCAGATACTCGCTTCGATCCCGGGTGAAATCACAGGCCCCTGATTGTATTAGCATTGGCCTGGATACTACCCCCATCCCCCCGAAGCCTCCCGAGGACGTCCTTCCTCCCTTAGCAAATCAAAGCTGTAGGTCGGAGAGAAAATTGCATATGGGAAACAAAACACCATCGATAAGGTAATTAGAGTTATGAACACCCTGGTCGAACCCCCTCCATGAATTTGTTCTCATTCAATTGTCGAGGGTTACCTAGGCCTGATAAAAAACTAGCTCTTCACAGACTGATCACCTCTGAATCAATCGATGCCATCTTCCATCAAGAAACCTTGGGCTCAGCTGAAACCATCACCCACCTGCTTGAATCTATGCTCCCGGGCTGGTCCTTTCTAGCACTTGATGCAAATGGATGCTCGAGTGTCATAGCACTGGGGTATAACACTCGATCCATCAATATTTGCAACAGTTGGGGAGGCAGTGGGCATATTGGGGCAGATATTTTCTCATCCGACCTGGACATTGAGATTAGGCTAATTAATGTGTACGGGCCATGCCATCACCGTCCAGATTTCTGGAACCATTTACTGAGCACTAATATCTTGCAAAGGGATTACTTAATCCTTGGAGGGGATCTAAATTTTTCCATAGGTCTCTCTCAATCTTGGGGACATAACGCCCAGATTGATCCCCTAACAACATACTTTGAAAACATCCTAGAAATCCACAGCCTTATGGACATCCCATCAGCAAAATTGTAGGCCACGTGAAGGAACAACATGGTTGGTGAAGACAACCTCGCCAGAAGACTTGACCATTTTCTTATTAAGGAGAACCTACTGAACATGGGTTTTAATTATCAACAATGGGTGGGATCGGGAGGTATCTCAAATCATCTGCCAATATACCTAAAAATAAGAGGGGGTTTAATAAGCCTAAAGGTCGTTTTAAATTCAACACTTCCTAGTTAAAGGATGCATCTTATGCTTGCATGGTTACTAATTTCTGGAAGTCCAACCCCCTGATGCTAGAGGGAATATAGCAGAGGGCTTTTCACGTAACCTAAAAGAGCTGAAAAGACTCTCTAAAATCTGGGCTCACATAAAGAGAGTGCAGGATGATCAAACCCTAAGGGATACCGAAGCAGAGATTGTTGATTTCGAAAACAATCAAGGAGGGGTATTCACCTCGAATGAACAAAAGGAAAATCTCACATCCTTATAATCTAAGAGATGCAAAATCCTAAAAGATCGAGAAAAGTCTTGGATATTGCAAAGCAGGGAAATCTGGTTGCTTGAGGGAGACGACAATATGAAATTTTATCACAAATTTGCAAATGGAAGAAAAGCTATCAATTCCATATGGAAGCTCATGAATGAGCAAGGGAGTATTGTCAACACCTTTCCACACCTAGCAACCCTGGCCACATCTCATTTTAAGTAGATATACAGAGCTCCTCCAATTGCCTCCCTTGCTGAAATCATTCGAGTGGCACAACTATTTCCCCGATTTGTGGATCAGGAGACTACTATGGAATTGAACAGGGAAGTCACTCCAGGGGAACTTAAAGCCACACTAAAATATTTCAAGTGAGACAAAAGCCCAGGGCCAAATGGATGGTCGGTGGAGTTCTATTTGGATATTTTTGAGACTCTTGGAGCAGATCTCCTCAAAGTCATTGAAGATTGTAGGATCAATGGCAAGATGTATGAAGCTTTCAATACCACTTTCATAGCCCTCATTCCCAAATCCGATAAGTTGGCCCCTTATGATGATTTCCTACCCATATCCATGTGCAACTGCATTTATAAAATCATTTCCAAAATCATAGCTAACCGCCTCCACCCCATCCTATCCACCCATATCTCTCTTGGGCAATTTGATTTCTTGTAAGATCGATAGATCCATGAGGCGGTTGGAACTGCACAAGAGGTACTGCACTCTCTACATTCAAAGAAAATGAAAGGTATGATCTTAAAGATAGATCTTTCAAAAGCTTTTAATAGAGAAATTTGGCTGTATATAATAATGCTCCTAACACACCTTTGTTTTCCATATGAGTTTATTAAATGGATCATGTGTTGTATAACAAATATATCCTTTAGTGTTCTTGTAAATGGAGTAGCATCGCCTTTCTTTCACTCAAAAAAAGGCCTCAGACAGGGATGCCCTATGTCTCCCCTGCTATTCCTACTCATCATGGAATGGCTTAGCAGACTTACTAAAGAAGAACATAATAGGGGAAGGATCCAAGGAATCAAAATCACTGAAAGATTCATCCCAACTCACTTATTATTTGTGGATGATCTATTGATATTTCTAAATGGAGGCATAGGGGACCTGACTATAATAAAGAACACCTTCTCTTTATTTCAAACTGCCACTAGCATGGTAGTCAACTGCAACAAGTCCACCATGACAGTGCCTAGATGCTCTCCCCATGAGATACAATTTTCTCTCCAAATATTCTCCTTTACCCTTCTGCGAATGGAGGATGGTCTTAGATATTTGGGATACAAGCTAAAACCCCTCGGATATAAAATAGCAGATTCGACATGGCTTATCTCCAAATTGGAAAGGAGGCTAAACATCTAGTACCACAAGTACCTATCCAAGGCAGGCATATTAGTACTCATTAAAGCAGTTTTAGAGGCCACTCCGGTATATTGGATGTCCTTAGCATGGATACCCAAGGGTATCCTCTCTAGAATACAAAATCTATGTTGTAGGTTTCTTTGGAAGGGTAAATAATCTGGGAGAATATTTGCCTAGGTCAAATGGGAGGCACTTACCCTACCAAAGAAATGGGGAGGATGGGACATAAAGAAGTTGTAGGACTTCTCCTCAATGCTAGCAGCAAAGCTTGGTTGGAAACTAATCACCACAAACAGCTTGTGGAGTGTGGTGGTCATCTCAAAATATTGCACCTCTAAATCTGATGGACTGGCTAAGACATCCACATCGAAGTATTACAGGGATATCTGTCATATGGAAGGCAATGCTAGAATCACTGGCCATCATCTGACCGGGCCTTACTTAGAGAATACAATCTGGCACATCTGTGCGTATAGGGGAAGATCCCTGGATTGACTATGGGAATGCTCACAGGCTGTCTATAGAGCTTAAAAGCCATCTCAGCATTGCAGGCATCACCCATATCTGCCATATTGTAGACCTTGATCATACCACCTTGTTTTAGCAAGCTTGGAAATCCGCCTGTATCCTGCACATTCCATAGCAATGGGCTAAATACATTATGGCCTTTACTGAATCTCACATTAGAATTGTTGAAGGAGAGAATGAGATAATCTAGGTGCTTCCAAAATCAAGGAAATACTCCCCCAAGGAGGACTATCTTGTATTAGCCGAGGCCTATTGACCACAAGCTATCGAGGTCTGGTACTGGAAGCACTTGTTGAAGCTCAAAGTGCCTCCCAGGACCTGACTCCTTATGTGGACAATCCTCAATAATAAGATCCCCACTAGCAATAACCTACTCAAACGTGCACAACATAGACCATTTCGGTGTTGCCTGTGTAAGAACATCAACACTTTCCAGGCTACAAAGGATCTTTGGAGCTCGATCCTATCGACCTTTTCCTCCCAGAACAGATGGCGAGGCTTGACAATAAAGGATGCCTAGTCTTCATGGTGGACCAATGCAGACCCGACAAAGACCAGGAACCTACCCCTCCTTATTTGCTGGGCAATTTGGATAACATGCAATAGATTCATTTTCCAGAATATTTCTCCCCATTGGCCCTCCATCTCAGCTCGTATTCTGATAGACTACAACACCATCCCTAATGATAAGGAAACCCCTCGGCCCAAAACCATTGTCCCCGAAGCCATAAATTACTTACATCCATGGGCGTTTTTTGATGGTTCAACAAAGGAAGCTGGATGTGGGGGACATGTGATTATGTAATTATGTTAATCCTGACACTTTCATATAAAAATGGGACTAGGTAGAGGCACAAACAATTTTTCTGAGCTAATCACAACAAAATATCTCATACAATTTGCATTGGAAAAACATTGTAGTAATCTACAATTGTTTGGTGACTCAAAAATTGTCTGTAACTGGATAAACAAAACATCAAATTGCTCTGCATATTCTCTGAGACATATCTTAGATGAGGCGCACTGACTCACTACACATTTTGACTTATTTGTATGTCATCATATTTACAGGGAACGAAACACAGTTGTCGATCTACTATCCAAAGAAATTGTGGTCAGGCCTCTTGGCACTTGGCTGATTTGGGAACAAAGGGATGGCACTCATTACCAGTTTTACGATCGACCGTTTATGGAAATCATAGACTAAATGGCCCAGTTGGAGCCTGATTTTTATTTCTACTACCATTTGTAAATATTCATGCTTTTAAATTATCAGATGTAAGTATAACAGACATGCACTCTCTATGTAGAGTTATTATGTTTATTTTTACTGAACTTCTTCATAGAACAGTGCCTCCTTGCGTGGATACAAGGCACTAATTTTTGTTAAATTGGATACTCCTATTCACGACAAGCACTCTGCCTCACATACAGCATATGCATTTCTACATATACAACATGTAATTTTCTTTCACATAATGAAAATTACAATTTTTCCAAGGGGAAAAAATGTAATTATAATTTCATGTTTTTATTTTTTTAAATTTTATTTTATTTTGACAAAGTCAAAATATAAAAGAGGACATTACAACATCTCTACCATGTGAGAGGAATTGAACACTAGAGAAACCCTGGAGGCCCACACAAAAATTGCAAGCGGAGAAAGGGTCAAGGAGTTTTAGACTAGAGCAAGGCGTAGTTTTGACGAAGAGTGAAGAGAATCTAGATAATGGTATTATTTGATATCCTTGTCAAAACACAAAATAAATTAAATGGTAACCATTAGTTTTTTATCGACATGATATATATTTTTTAAGTACAGAAATGGCCACCATGATAAACCTTTGAAGACACACAACTACTCATCAGATATGTTTTTCACATGAGATGTTGGTTGCTTACTATTGGACCCACATGGAGGATATGATTGTTGTTGGTTAATGTTTACTAATCACCTATCACTTGTAAGTTTGGATTTTCGAAGTGATAATAAGAATGGGTCTTAGGCTTATACTGTGGCAAAGGGATGGAAATAGTGGCCTCAAGCCCAAAACGTAACTTTTTTGGTTTACACTGCATGAAAATGACAATCAAGAACAATAGAAATTCCCTTTGAGGGATTTTATGCCTCTATCTATAATAAGGGTTCCATTATGAGGTTTTCCACATCATATATGTGAGTTAGGGCTTATATCTTGGCCAAGGAATGAAAAAGGACCTTAGGGCTAAAACAAGTATTTCTCATGTTTAATGTCCATGAACAAGATATTAGAATGGGAATATGGGCATAATTAATATGTTTTGCATAATAAGAATGGGTTTTATGGCCTCTATGATGGATAGTGAATTCTATCACTTATTATCTAGTCATATATTTTAGTCCTGGACTAAATTAGTCATTTAAGTTAGTCACTTTTAGTTTGGTCACTTATTATCTAGTCATATATTTTATCCCTTGACTAAATTAGTTGTTTAAGTTAGTCATTTTTAGTTCAGTGACTTAAAATTGCTCAAATTTAGTAGTAATTCACTTGAAATAATTGTGGTGACTAACCTTTTTAGTCACCTAGTCACTAATTTCATCATTTTCTACTAGTGTGTGTAT
>APFE030673541.1:0-17992 GCA_000404065.3 Pinus taeda | reverse complement strand
CGGCTATATAAATCCAAGGTAAAAAGGAATTTTGAAACCAGGTGGCAGAGCAGTTAAAGTCACAGAGAAAATTGAAATTGTTTAAAAACAGTTTTGCAGTTTCGCAGCGCGCTGCGAAACTGTTGTAGGTGTTGTTTTAAAAACATGGGCAAACAGTTGATGAAATATTCAAAAATTTGCAAAGAAAACACCTAGGTGACATGGAAGGGATTGAAGGAAGCTTCCACAACCATTCAATATACGCCAGGTGTACCTTTAGTAAAAGGTAAAATGTTTTGAGCTAAGTTTTGGAAATTTTGATTATAAAGACACTTTATTCTCGGTGATTAGGGTTTGAAGGGAGATGCATACGGAAAATTTTGGTTGGCACACCTGTATAGCAAAGAAGCTTCCAGCATATCAGGAACGTGGTAATGCCATATATTATCCGGTTATTAAAGAATTAAAAGACTTACTGCTGCATACTCGGTGATGCTAGATAATGGAGGACCAGAACCGAAGTTTTAGGGATATTTACAGCCAGCATGGAGCAGATCAAGGTTACCAGTATCCAAGGCCAACATGGACATTAATTGACTCATCTCATGCCATCTCAGCCCAACGAAAATGAGGCCAAGTGTCAAAGCTACAAGGAGGAGACAATTCATGAGAAATATAGAGTTAGAGTTACAACCAAATTAGAACTCTTTAGAGCTTCTGTTAGTAGTTAATGTATTAAATAAGTTTGTTGGAAACAGATAGGTGTCATTAGTAGCAGTCATCGAGCTCCCCTCATGCTGGAGGAGGAAGCTCCAGGTAGTTAGACTCTTGTTTCTATATATAGCTGAAACATCTATGTAATCAGGGTTGGACATTTTTAGAAACAAAGTATTGCTTTGGCTTGTGTAAAAACTCAATTTGGTAATATGATTTGCTGTTTATCTTCTCAGGATTCTTATAGTGTTTGAAATGCTCAAGATATGTGGTTTTGTCTCATCTTTAATGCTTTTTATAGTTGTATAAATACACAATCACTCAGAATTCACTTATGCTGCTCTGACTTCCTGTGTGTATTTGTAAACTGAGGTTTCTATGGTATGATGTTTTGAGTATTTAAACATTGCTGCCCTGACTTCTATGCATGAACAGTGTTATATTTTATTGAATAGAATCAACTCCATAAGCCCAATGGAAGTATTTGTAATGTCTGTCCAGCCAGCCTGTTTATTTAATTTGCTTTTCTAGAGTTAGCCCTCTTATCAACAAACAAAAATCAATATTTTTCTTAGAGAGAGCCCTCTCGGGCTAGGGAGGCTAATCCTTAGTCCAAAGATTGGTCTGAAACAGTTACACAGAGTCTATCTGATTAGCAGCCCCTTCAGAGACTGATTTTGTGATAACAATGCCCACAAGGCCGAGTATAGAATTAGGTGCCATTCCCATTTGTAGACTCCGATCATCCTTTGCAGCATGCGCTTTAAGACTTTGTTGATTGCTTCAACCTGTCTGTTAGCTTGCGGATAGTACGGAGTAGAGATATCGTGGGACAGTCCTAATTTGGCAGCCAACTCAACCATCAAGTGATTGCGAAAATGCAATCCATGATCTGTGACTATGGCCTATGGAACGCCGAATCTAGAGACTACGTGATTGAAAAAGAAAAGGGCAGTCGTTTCACCGTTGTTGTTTACTGTAGGCATCGCCTCGACCCATTTGGTAAAATAGTCCACCGCGACTATTATGTACCCATGCCCCCCGGTCGAGGTAGAGTTACATGTCATGAAATCTATGCCCCATTTGGCGAATGGCCCAACAACTACTACTGGTTGCAGTGGTGCGGGTGGTCTTCTGGTTTTGTTATCGAAAATTTGGCAAGCATGATAACTTCTAACTGCGGTTATGCAATCTTTGAACATTGTTGGCCAGAAGTATCCTGCTCGTGAAAATTTTTGCGCCATAGCATAATCGGATTGATGCCCCCCACACGTGCTTGAATGGCAGTCATTCAGGGCTTTTTCGGCCTCCTCAAGGGTGAGGCACCTCCGCAGAGCTGTATCGATACCACGACGGTAAAGAGTATCACCTACTATCATGTAGTCTTTTGCTTGGTATCGAATACGTCGTTGTTCGGAGTGTGAGGTATTAGACCTGTATGTTTGTGTCTGGAGATAAATGATTATATCTTCGTACCATAAATTGCTTGAAGATATCAGAAATAGATTTTCATCCACGATTGCTTCTTCGGATGTTGCATCGTTAGACGACGATGGGAGATCGCATAGTAACTCTGCGAATACCAGGGCTTTCTTTGATTTGGATTTTTTGAATTCCAAATCAAACTCTTGGAGAATTGTTATCCATTTTGAACATTTGCCCCCTAGAAACTGTCGCGATAATATATAAGTCATGGGGTTGCAATTTGATAAAATGGTAGTTTTCTTGAAGAGGACGTAGTGTCGAAATCTCTGTATCGCTTGAACAGCAGCGAGGGCAAGCTTTTCAATGTAGGAGTATTTCATTTCCGTATCATTTAAGTTTCGGCTTAAATAATATATAGGATGTTCAATTCCATTGTCTTCTTGAACTAAAACCATTGCTATGGTCGTATCTGCTGCAGCCAGATACAGGTTAAAGTCCTTTTGATAATCAGGAGCATACATTAATGACACTTGTATTAGAGATTTCTTTAAAGCATCAAAGGAGGCTTGCATGACCTAGTCCCAAACGAAGGGTACTTCCTTTTTAAAAGACAAGTATAACCTTTAGCTAGTTCGACGTAATTTGGAATGAACCTCCTGAGGAAATTTGCTTTCCCTTGGATTTTTTGAATCTGAAGCAGGTTTGAAGGTGGAGGAAAATTGATGATTGCCTAAACCTTGCAAGGGTCGAGACGAATCCCATCCTTTGATACGACGAAGCCAAGTAAATGACTAGAACTGACACAAAACACACATTTGTGCAGATTGAGTCGTATCTTGTAGTGTCAGCAACGTAGAAATATTGCTCTCAAATGGCGCGGATGATCGGCCCACTTTCGCGAATGAGCTGGGAGGTCATTGAGATAAGGTTGAACGATGTTTTTGATGTCATGGAAAGCATAGTTCATTGCTCTCTGAAAAGTTGCCTCTGCGTTCTTCAAACCAAAGGGTAGCTTGCGATATGCAAATGTGCCCCACGGACAAATGAATAAAGTCTTTGACTGGTCCCGTGGGCGGATATTTATTTGATTATACCCGGAAAATCCATCCATAAATGAAAAGATTTCGCATCCGGTGCATTCATCAATTATCTGGTCAATAAAGGGTGTAGGGTAGTTGTCCTTCAGACAAGCTTGATTTACATCCCTGTAATCGACGCACACTCTAATCGTTCCTTGTTTTTTCATCACAGGAACAATATTCGATACCCAATCGGTTAGAGGAACAAGGTAAATGAAACCAGCATGGAGGAGTTTTTCAACTTCCGCCTTGATGGCAACGGATTTCTTGGGGTGCACCTGCCTTAGCCGCTGTCGTACCGGTTTGACATCTGGATACATATTAATTTCGTGTTCAACTATGCTCAAGTCGATACCTGGGATTTCATCATATGACCAAGCAAAGACATCTCTAAACTCGCGAAAGAGAGTGTTATACATTTCTAGTTCGAAAGAAGAACAAGATTTGCCAACATGAATGTTCTCTACAACATCTATTTTGGTCGAGATATTTATGGCAATAGTCTCTTCGATATTGGATATGTTTCTCTTGGAATCCACCGTGTTTACAGTATTCGTCAGAAAGTAAAATACCGAAGGATGGTGTAGGTCGCTCGAATTATCTTCTTTCCAAGTCAGAAGATGGGAATGATGGTGGTAATCTTCCCATGATGCCCCATCAATCATCATTGATTGAATGATTCCTTCGTCTGTAGAGTGTACTAGCGACCAAGGATATGAATGGGTGCCATATTCCTTAGACCTATCTATCCAAATGGTTGATGAGCGTTGATGTTGGTTTGCCTCCCATGTTGAGAACATTGATTGCTATAATATTTCCAGCGGGGTTAGAGGCAAAACCTGCGAATGATCCATTTTAACATCATTTTCTGACATCCTTTGAATGGAATATATCATATTGCAGGTTCCTACATTAGCCACTTCCGCCAAATTCGTAGGAGGCGGTAGGGTAAAAGTTCCTATTAACGTAGGGTCTTTTAGTAGGCTTACTCCGATATTATGAAGCATGCTAGGGCTTCCATGGATCATCGGAATGCTTCTCGTAACTTGCAAACTTTTAGGGAGAAACGTTTTTTGGTCGATGATTGTAATTCCTCCTTGGGAAGGAAATGCAATTTTCCTAAAGTAGGTCGACACAACAGCTGCCATGGCATATATCCAGGGTCTTCCCAGTAGGATGTTGTAATCAAGATTCCCGTCGATGACTTCAACGTCGATTTCTACTGTTTTGCCCCCCAATTCGAATTGCAAGTTACTTAGTATCCCATATGTTCATCCATCAAATGCTTTTAATGTTGTTGATGATCGCGACAAAGACGGAGACCCCAGAGTTTTCCAGCAACTCATCGACATGATACATGTGGATGCCCCCTCATCAATAATTGTTCTATGAACAGTTTTGTTGAGGGCTTTCACTTGAATGAGGAAACCAAGTTGAGATGGTAACTGAGGGTCGTATCCTTTATGATCAAAAGATACAAGATTGGAATTCGTTGGGTCAATCCCACCTATTGCTGATAATAAAGCCTGCTTTTGGGAGGGGCAATTTTGTAGTACATCAAGAGTCGACATCGCGGATGGCGATTGAGCTAAATCCTCCACTATATTATAGTGTTTTGCTGCTCGGGCACAAGGATTAAACGTCAATTTGTGTACTACTCCCTTTGGTAGTTTTATTGTTAATTCAGGAATGATGGGTGGCACGACTTTTGTTGAAGTCGTTGTTGAACTACTAGGTTGATCATTATCCTTGTTGTTCAACATCTGTGGATTCCCATAATCTTTACTCCTTGTCGTTATTAGAGTATCATTCA
The DNA here is from genome assembly GCA_000404065.3 of Pinus taeda. Taxonomy (NCBI): domain Eukaryota; kingdom Viridiplantae; phylum Streptophyta; class Pinopsida; order Pinales; family Pinaceae; genus Pinus; species Pinus taeda. The sequence goes on along the minus strand of APFE030673541.1, from coordinate 12,982 downwards.
GTTTCTTCAAGACTGACAACATTAGCACTTGGGACAGGGAAGCATTTTCACTAGAAACCAGATTTGTTCCTGGGTTTGGAAATGGATCAGTCAATACAGCCGAGGTTTTTGAACTTTTGAAAGATTTTCTAAGTTCTTCTTTATATGGATAGTCTCGTGTCCAGTGATCCTCTTCACATATATGACATGGAGTTTTTGGTTTCACATTCCTAGAAGGGTTCACAGAAGATCTTCTAGGAGACGAGTCTCCTTGGTTTTTCTTCTTCCCTTACTTTTTCTTCTTGCCTCCTGTCTGCTTGGGTTCTTTTCCTTTGTCTGTTGACACAACATTTACTTCCGAGGCTAGAAGTTCCTCATTTGCATATTGACTCGAAACCGTGCGGGCCTTTTTCTATGTGGCCTTTGCAGTTTTAGTGCTTGTCGTACCTATCACACCATCGCCGGCATGAGAGTCTTTGTTTGATTTAGGAGGCGGAGGAATGGAAAATTCTGGTCTAGGAGCGTCAGGGATTTTATCGTAGAGCGTGCTAGACTGAGTATAGATCAATTCCATATATTGTGCACGAGAAATAACTTGCTCTTCAGTGACGACTCCTCCCTTTGCCACATCTTATGTAATAGCGGGTAATAGTGACTTAATAAACCATTCAACCAATAGATGATCAAGAACATATGTTTTTACCATTCTAAGAAGACACTGCCACTCATGAATATGATTGGATATGTGGGTGGCTATCGTTTGTTTGAAATTGGTAAGCAGCTCAATTCTTGTTTCGTACCTGATAGGTAACTGAAAATGGGTTAAAAAGGTTGTGGCTAGGGTATTGAAGTTATCAAACGAAGCTCTAGGCAGTTCGATACACCACTTTGTTGCTGGACCAGTTAACGTGTGCTGAAAGAGGCGAAGCCGAATCAAATCATCATTAAGAGTGTTTGATGAACACCATAGATGAAAGGTCATCACATGATTCGATGGGTCTTCACCCGGATTTCCATTAAATTTAGGAATATCCGATGGAAGTTTATGCGGAATTGCCGGCCACCAAGGGGCATAGGCAATTGGATCGTTCGTTAGTCGACTTAGATCTGGTAACTCTAAAGTTGCCACGAAAGGCAACTGTTGATTCAGGCTTGGTTGAGCATACCCAGGATAAGATGGAATCGTTTGAGCAGTCGGTCTTTGCATATGAACATAATGCATTTGATGTTGGTAACTTTGGTAAGGTTGATGGGCATAACCATTATGATATGGTTGATACAGCTGCCCATGACTTGCAAAGACTTGTTGCTCATATCCTTGGTAAGCCTGCTGGAATTGAGGTTGTTGGTATTGCACCAACCATGGTTGTTAAGCCATGGACTATTGTCCAACACTGACTGTTTGACCAACATGGGGATTGGTGTTCCCCGTTTGAACCTGTGCCATTCCACTAGTGGGTGACTGTGGTTGTGTCAGAGGTACAAGAGATTGTTGTATTGCAACCTGTGAAATTTGAGGTTGGCATACAACTGGTGACGCTTGTACTTGCGATACTGCCACAATAGCCGGCGTAGTGGGGTTGTTTGTCATAGGTGAACTTTGTTGTATTGAGCGTACAAATCTTGGTTGTTGAGACAGGATTGGTACCCAACCGCTAGTTGTGATTCCAGCATAACCCAAATTTTGTTGCGAACTCACGCATGGTTGTCCTTCCGAGGAAGACAATGAAAGGGTATATACCCCTCCATACGACGGTAATTCAATACTCAAAGGAATAATTTGCCTTTGGGGACCAGTTTGCCCAAATTGACCTTGTGACAGATCAATTTGTTGAGACTCAACGTAAGAGATTCCAGATATAATTCCAGACGAACAAACGGGAACAGTCAATACTATCGAAATAGTCCCAAGATGGACCCCATCCAGCGATTGAAAATTGGTTGGGATAGATGGCATGCCGGCGAACATTGTCGGAATAGCAGAAGGAACTTCTGTTGTTGCTGTGTCAGGTGACACAGTCCTTGATGTTGACGGTTGTTTAGACATATTAAGTCTATCCAAAATATTCCTCAGCGATTCTTCAGGAACTTCCAAGGGTGGGTGAATATTTTCTGACGAAGAAGGATATAGGGCGATCCTAGCTCCAAGTTGTGTTGGAGTGCTAGATGGAGGATCTTCCACAATCTCTTCTATGGCGATCAATCCAGGAGGAAGAGGCAGACTGTCAGGTCCGTAAAATATTTCTGGTGCCGAAGAAGATGTAAGTTCTACAGGAGCAGATGGTTGGGGAGTAACACCTTCCGAATCGGCTATAGACGGAGCCGGTTCAGGAATAGAAGTGCTAACCGTCACACTAGGATCAATTGTAACATCCTTTTGCTATTGCGGAATTAGTTCTATAAAGGCAGGGATTCCATAAATGTTCAGAGTAACCAGAGTCTCTGAGGATGTTGGAGTGCTTGCTCCAACCAACCTAGGGGACTTTGATCCGGTTAGACAAGTTCGCTTTGTCTGGAATTGTTTTGCTTTCGGAGTTGACGACAGTTGACTCGTAAGTCTCCGCGAACGACGGGGTTTTGATTGACTTTCTTCCACGATTGTGGATTACTTGATCAACTCAAAATAAAAAGGGGAAATTTTTTTTCGAATTAAATGAATTTTATATGCTTTGACACAACTTGTTTTTTCAATTTTAAAGAGTCGAGAAAAAACAAAAGATGACTCTAGTCGCCTTCGATTTTTATTGAGCCTAAAGTGACAAGTGCTCAGAGGACCTTTTCCTTTAAGGAGTCCGAAAAGGAGCAAAATGGACTTCTCTGGAGATCTAGGCAGAGAGGATTACCAAACCAATCACAAAACTGCAGAATACTTTTTACGGTACGACAGTCAATCTTCTCGAATGCTGTGTTCGGTGCATTGCGATCGATAGGGTGGTAGAAATAGATTCCTAAGGATAAAGGATGTAGCCTATTGTGGTCTCCCAATATATACTCGACGGTATGTGGGAGCACAAGTCCGTACTAGCACTTGCTGTCTTAGAGTGGAGGAATCACCCAACCAACACTGAAAGCAATAGTTACCAGGTTTTACGATGTCAGAATACGTCTCTAGCCTAGACCTCTAGATGTTGTGTGTTAAGTTCCAAAGCGTTGTTAGATTCATTGAATTTATTTTAAGTTGATCTTGCTTAACAGTTTGCCTTTCAGGTTCACCACGTGATGTATATATAATTCCTAAAATACAGTCTAAGATGATAAACAAACGTTTGATCTTTTTCTTTCAACATTGAAAATCCTAGCTACTAAAGGGAAGAAAGTCAAGAATCTTTTCTTCACAGAGCATATAGCACACGCTAAATGCATAGTCCTAAATCAATCCAAGCAATCAAAATGCAAATGCACATGCATGTATTTTTTTTTAGCTCTCTTAATGTGTGAATGACGTTAAGAAAGCTATGTGAAAAACTAAATTACTTTTAAAGTGACAGTACTCAACAAAATTCTTTTTCAAAACGAAGTGAAAGCAAGAGAGCCACTTTGCGATTTTGAAATGGAAATTGCTTTTCGACACTTTAAAACTAATAATTCAAATCCTATGCAACAGTAACCGTATAATCGACTATCGAGAACAATGGGATTGTTTTCTAAAACTGAAAATGACAGCTACGACACTTTTAGATCTAGAGACGACAGTTCGACTATGCTACTTTTTGCAAAAGAGAACTAAAAACGACGCACAATACATAAAAACATTTATAGTTCTTTGCACTAAGGAGGTGGAATAATGCAAGAGAAGGGGGTTTTCACAGAATTACACTGACTACAGACAACAAAACTCTTGAATAAGACTGAAAATAGTGAGAAAAATCCACAGTCGGAGGGTAAAGTTAACCCTCCCTGACCATCGCACCTGTTACACAGTGAACTCGGTATGCAGCGCACCTACTGCTCTCGGGAAGTGCGATGCATATAGAATGCCTTGAAGGTAGGGTGCGATGGTAGCAGTGCGAGACTTTGAACGGGATTTCACTCACAATTTGTAATCTAGTTCAAGAGTTTAGGCTGAATAAGTAAGATTAGTGTATGTAAAACACAGGGGTGATCTAAGAGGTTACTAGAGCCACCACTTAGGGCAATTAGATTGCTTGCATATCTATTGTTTAATTCATAAACAAAACATGGAGATAGACTGAAGCAACATTGATCTACTTTGCATTTGTATGACAAATGCAGTTCGAAGGCTAGCTGGCTTGACTTTAGGCTTCGTCTGTATGTTTATAAAAGAAACAAGGATATATAGGCTAACAAGTAATCTAGTCACTCCCTAGTGGAGTCACCATTTTGTTATCCGGGAATACTGTCCACTCAGATGCTTCTATTCCCACTAAGATGGGTGGTTATCTTAGAAACAAACAATCAAAGTCTACTCTTGTTTCCTTTTATGAAAATAGATGAGAGGAGGAACAAGAAGATCAACCTGAGTCTTGCGCTTAATTTCCTCTCCTTCTTGATAGAGCTTCGCCACTTCTTCTTTGTCTGCCCAGCTTCAAAAGAACCTGTGGAATCACAACAACATACTACTATGCAAGAAACAAGAATCTAAATTCATAAATAATACAGGATCAGATGTGTATTAACCATATACATGCATATATAAACAAGTACACAAAAATATGGAAGGAAACAAGAATAGCTTTATTCAGATGAAAAGTAGCAAGAAGATTACAACCATGTGCTCTGACCCAACATCATCCTCCAGCTAAGAAGCCCTTCTTCACCTCAAGCAAAGCTAGATCACCCAACACTGTTTGCTTAGATCACCCAACACTGTGAATGTACACTAGAATACCAACAACACTTCTCTATAAGATACAAAATTCATGCCTTCTGGATCTTTGTGATGAGGGATCCATATATAGATGTATTACAGAGAGTGAGTCATCTTTCTGGGATCTTGATTAATGTCTTCTTCTTTGATAGTTCCTGCTTCCACTTGGAGAATGATGATCTCTTACTCATCCCTGGTCGAAAATGGAGAGGCAAGTGTCAGAGGGGAAGCTTCTGGAAGATTCTATGATCTTCCACCTCGCATTTTTGTCCCTGCCATTTGTCCATTCCCGACCATCGCACCCTACAGAGGAGAAAATCAGTATGCATCGTACCTTGTACACTGGGAAGGTGATATGCATCGCACCCCCTGCATTGAGCTTTCAGTATGGTCCAGTTTTGACCATTTATGAGCAGTTTTCAGTGGAGAACTTCTGGGCGATGATGTAATCAGTTGACCTTGTTCCTTTAGGTAGTGAAGCAACACTTTTATGGACTTAGCAGCCCTCAATTTATGGACATTTATGATTGGGGTTGAAGTGCCCAAAAATGTCTATAACAAGGAGCTCCTGAATCTGCCTCTTGGTTTCATCGTTCTCTAGAACGGAGTGCTGATAAATTGGTCCATTGGGTAGCAGCGCACCTGGGGTCAGATCGATGGAGTGCTTGACCTGACAGTGCAGAGGAACCCATGTGGGGGAGGTGAAGGTGTCCTCATACTCCTCCACGACCTTGTCCATCTGTAGTTGTTGTGCGGTGGGGCCCTGTCTGGAGGTCGTGGCCACCGTTTTCTTCTTTCCTTGAGGGTGTATCATCAGGAAAACAAATTTCTTAGTTTTGGAAATGAGCTTACTGCATTGTTTTGCAGTAATCAAAGAGATGGCGGTAGGTGATGCTACCACTGGTATCCTGTACAACTTATTTTCCAATGTAATAATAACAGCACGGGGCCTTGAATCATACATAGCATGTCGCTTCCACAAGTATGGTTGTTCTAATAATACATCACAAACTTCAAGGGGAGAAATGTCACATAATACCTCATCTTTGAAGGGCTTGATTTTGTATGAAAGGTGACACTACTGGCTCACGCGAAGATCCCGTCCTTAGTGAAGCCACCCGATGGTGTACGGTTGTGGATGTGTTGTGGTCGGTAAGCCCAACCGCTTCATGACCTCTGCCGAAATGAGGTTCTTTTGGCTCCTGCTATCAACAATGAACTGTAGCAAGGAGCCCTTTACCCACATATAGGAGTGGAAGAGACGCTCCTCCTCCTCTGGATCTTCGGGTTCATTTTTCTGGATCTTGGCGGTAGCAATAGTGGCGTTGGGATCCGCATCAATGATATGCTTCCCTTTATCATTCCCCTTGTCGGGTTCTGACTCAGAGTTGGAACATGCATCTGATTATGAAACCTTTAGCTCAGCCAGCAGTGACTGCTTGGCCCGACACTCACTTGTAATGTGAGTGGAGCTCTTATGGAACTCACACCATTTTCCCGTGTCCTTTTTCGACTTCGCAGCATTGTTCTTTGCTTGCAACTTTGGTGGCCCTCTTTGGGTTTGTCCTTTTTCCTGTGGTTTGGGGGCACCTTTCCCTTGCTTTGGATTCGCAGACCCAAAGTCTCGCTTCTTTTGTTTAAACTTTTGCTCAACCTTGACGGCATATCGGTATGCTGTGCCAAGCGAGGAGATGTTCAGGAATTCTATTTCTTCCTGGATGTACTTATGCAGGCAGTCGTGGTATTTGAGTATCAAATGCTGCTCTGAATCCTTGATACCCAAGTTTGTGCGAAGGGTATGGAAACGATTGGTGAACTCCGTCACGTCTTGGTCCCTTCCCTGCCACAGCGTGGTCCACTTTATGCATTCATTCTCATAGCTTCCGACAGGATAGTATTGATCCTTGATGGCATCCTGGAATGAATTCCAGGTCGGTGCAGTTGAAAATAGTGAGCCAATACTTTCATCCTTCTGCTCCCAGTAGGTTTCCCACCACTCCTTGACGTGGGGGGCTGCTTTGAGAAGAGCGAAAACAATCTTTTCCCGACTCGAAAATTCATGAATAGAAAAATAACCCTCTAGCAGATTTAACCATTTATCTATGGCATCTGCATCTATATGACCCTGGAGAATATGGGGATTTCAAAATTAACTTGTACCTTAAAGGGCGTGGCGTTTCCAGAGTAGCTGCTGGAAGCCTTTGCGTCGCTTCTGGGTATCCGCTGAAGGATCTGGGAAAAGTTGTCCATCATCGCATTCTGTTGTCGCTCGAGGGCTTCTTCAAGCAAGATTTTGATAGGATGTCGTACCCCCTCGTCTTTATTCTCGTCTGCCATGGGAGGCCGTCGGAATTTGCGAGGCTGGTCTTGCAAAGGTTCGACCAGTTCAAGCCCTAACTCCTTATATCCCGACCTCGTTGGGGACATGCAAAGAAAAATAGAGAAAAAGCAGATCGCTCTGATACCACTGATCCGGACTTAAGCAGGAACACAACAAATTACAAAGGTAACCATAAACACAAATATGCAGTGGAAATAATACTTCATTTCATTGATGTAAAATACTGAAATATGCTTACAAACAGTAATGGAAATAAACTAGCTAGGGCGATGGTAGCTTATCTCTGAGAAGAGATGTGGTGGCTACATGCCTCTGAACTATGTTACAATGAGGCTCAAAGGCTTATTTATTGTTGAGAAACAATGGAAAACCCTTAACATTCCAAAACCTAACCCTAGAAGATGAAACGCCAAACTATGGGCCCTGTTTGGGTAAATTGGTACATCAAGTTCCCAGGGTCGTAACTTTGGCATACGATCTTCGTTTGATGCGTATAATAGCTCGTTAGAAAGATATATCTGAGCACTACCACTTTGGGAAGAAAAACATTGGTCCATGGACCCATGTTTCCCCCATATTTCCCAAAAAACATCGTTTAGGGCCTCAAAATGGCTCCGAAAGTTCAGGACCCGAAAAACTACTAAAAATAATAAGTTGTGCTACAATTAAGGAAACTGAAAATGCTGAGAGAACAATGGTGGGGGTCCAGGTGGACTTGGCAGGTGGCCACCAAGATCCGCCTAGATCACCAACCCATTTCCCTATGGATAATAGGTAGTATAGTGACCAAGTATAACCGTGTACTTCTAATAGAAATGTTTGAATCAGGAAAACTTAAACACCTGGGATTTATCAGTCACTATCTTCTTTAGGCATCTAAACCTTGCAAAAATATTTTCTTCAAGAAATTCATGACCACTGAATCAGTTGCAATCCAGTTAGGGATGGCTTCGACCCACTTTGTAAAGTAGTCAATGGCCATCAAAATCCATTCATGTTTCCCACTTGAGGGTGGGTGAATTTCTCTTATAAAATCTAATCCCCATTGCCTAAAAGGTTCTTCCACAAAAATTAGGATCAAAGACAGTGGAGCCAACTTCTTCCTCTCAACAAACATTAGGGGAATTTTGAGGACTAAAGTGGGCCTCCTAAGAAAAATGTGCAACCAAAATAAACTTTATAAGAACCAATAGGATTCAAGATGATGATGTCAACCATGGGGATGATTCACCATTTTTGGAGTAAAAAGGTGAAAATTTTAAAAAATAATAAAGCTACTTTTTCACCTCTTATTTTCAACTTATCTCCCTAAGGTTTTATTCAAATTTTGAGTAGGAGTACTCATTGGATGAAAATTTTGATTCCTCATCCAAGGCGTACCGAAGTTGCATACTTTCGATGGACCCTGCTACACGAAAAATGAGAAATACATGAAACAACATGGTTGCAATAACGTTTTTCATGTGTTTCTCAATTTTCATGTAGCAGGGTTCATCGAATTTATGCAACATGGGTACTCCTTGGATGAGGAATCAAATTATACATACAATGAGTGTTGTTGCTCGAAATTTGTGTGAGCCCATAGGGAGATAAGCTGAAAATACAAGTTAAAAATAGTGTTTTCATTTTTCCCTCTAAAATTTGATGATGTAATCTAATCTTATTTTATTATTTCCATTATTATTTTATAATTTCCTTAGGAGGCTCATTTTAAACCTCAAAATTACCCTAATGATTTGGCATTCCTTACAACCTCTCACTAGTTTGTAAACATCACAAAACAAGGTAGGCCAATAGAACTATTATTTGTGGGGCTCTGAAAGTGTTGGCTGTTGTTGCCAAGGAATCTACAATTCTATTTTTCTCCTTGGGAAGAAATTAAATATTGAATGCCAAAAATAAATTTTCGACTAGATGCCACCCTTCATTTCTGTAGGATTTCCACCTGGGATGCTTGGTTTTACATTCCTTCTTGACCTACTTCATAATCAGTTCCGAATCTCCAAAAACCATCAAACATTCAATCTTCAAATCTCTAGCATATTTTAGGCCCAACAATAGTGCTTCTTATTCAACAATTTTATTTGTAGTGTCAAATTCCAATTTGTATGAAAGAGGGATGAGGTTAACTTCAGGGGATTTTTGCAATACTCCTGCTCCATTTCCTTCCTTGGAGTACACTCCATAAAAGTACAAATTCCACACACAACAATATTTTGTTTATTGCAAATTGGCTTGTGAGTGAATCTCCACTTGGGTATCTTCCATAACTTGATCATCGAATTCTAGCAGAAAGCACAAAAGGTCCTTTCTAGGCAATACATTGGGGATTTGTTGGAATTATCTACTCTTGTGATGGTTTCTACAAATTTATATTCTCTGTATAGTCCATGCTCTTCTCCACCAAATACTGGAATAGTGGCATCTGTAAGGTCTAGTTTGATAGACCCTCTAATATTTGTTGCCCAAGATCTAGAGAGGAGCATACCAAATCTTTCATGAATGTCAAAAACCACAATATCCATCACCATACTCTTCACAGGAATGTGGGCCAAATTGACTACCATATATTTGATCATTCCAAGGTATTTGACTCTTTTGGAGCCAAAATAATACAAGTCCTTATATGGTTTCATTATTTGCAGGCATAGTTGTTCCATAACAAATAGAGGCATAAGATTATGAGAGGCTCCTGAATGAAGCATATGATTATGAAACAATAAATCATGGATCACTAAGGTAACATAGAATGGAGGAGTGGAATGTTCCTGCTCCTCCAAATGGGGGCCAAACAGAATACAAGCCTTTCTTCTTGCAGATTCAGATTATCTTGTGATGAGGTGATATGTGATACATCCATAAACTCAGATAATTATTTCTTATAACTAGGTTGTTTAAGTAATCTAGTTAATGGAATTGATATATTGACCTTCTCTAACTCTTTTTGAAAACTAAAAATGGAGGGATTCCTATCCCCCCTTAATGAATCCATTGGATCTTGAGATTTTGAGCTTCCTAGTGACCCTTCAACTCCTATGACCTATTGGCTTCTATATACTTTTCATATTCCATACATGATATTTTACATTTTATATGTGGATTTTCAAATTCCACATGTTTCTCTTGGACTCCATTACATAAAAATTATTACAAAAGACAAATTACATATAAGACAGTGGCTATATGAGACAAAACTTCTTTTTTTTTCACGTGTGGTTCACGGATACCCATGGTCGCTGGGTAGCCACTACGTCCATGGTAAACACTAGGGTAGATCGACCCCGAAGGGGATCACACCCCTTGGCCTATTTACTAACTTGACCCCAAGAGCTTTCAGGAATTGACCCTGTGACCTCCTGATTGGTGAGGCACTGATTTGACCGATTGAGCTAAGTCTTGGGGCTTATATGAGACAAAACTACTAATAGGACAAAATGTTATCAAATTGATAAGTAATTATCTTCCTCATGGAGCCCATTGATAATTTATGTCTATCATACTGTGAAATAAATAGATATGACTTTGATTCGAACCGAAAAGTCCATTTCATATCACATATTCACCTATAGTTCTTCTATCCATATTGTCCTAGAGCTTGATTGGACACTATTCCATAACCATGACAATTTCATGTGGGCCTTAGCTGGTGTGATGGCATATTGTGGAATAATGTCTTTGGTGATCTCCAATCCTTGTTTTGATGCTTGCTTGATTTCATGAAATATGGTTTCCTTGTCTCTTATTTCTTCGAGTGATCCTACTTAAGGAAATGTCTAGAATTGTCCTAGACATATACAAAGAAGGCAATGTCTAGAATTTTTGTGGAAGAGTGCAGAGCTAAAGAGGAGAGAAATTGATCTCTATTATTGAATTCAATTTTGGAGAAAGAACACCATATGAGGAATCCTATGAGAGAGGCTTGTGGGGTGAAATATTATAGAGAGCATGGATTTCCTGTAAGGCTGAAGAACCCACAAGAGGTTTTATGATTGATGAACTTATTTTACTGGGAAGAGTCACCGAGGGGCTTGTGAGGGATGATGAACCACTAGGAGTTTCCTTGGGGCTGAATCTCTAGTGCTTGACTCATTGATGAACCATATGGAAAGAAATTTATTTAACCACCAACGACTTATCTGTAGATGAAAATTCCTTATCATAGATTCTCTTCTCCCAAAAGTGAGCTAAAAATTTTTGCACTTTGGTATGTTGGCATGGATGTGAATATGCATGAAAAGTGTGAATTATAATGTGAGTAGTTGGTTGATGAAGGTGGCGTGGCCTTGTGGAATCCTATTTTTAGTTGTTTTATTGGTTAAAAATCCTCAGAAAAACTCCACCTCAAGCTTTGGAATCTAGTCCAGTGGTGAAAACTATAAGTAATAATAGTTGTAGCTTGTCTATGGTTGGGTGGAGAGTTGAAGTAACACTCTCAATTGATTTTTTATTTCATAGTACACGATAAGTATTTTCTCATACTTCTTATATGCTGATAATATGTATCGTTCATGCACTGGTTGTATGATTATAATGTTAATGAGGATGTGAATTCTTATGTGTTAATGTACAATGAGATTCCTATATACATGCTTGAAGGAATGGTTGAAATTCTATCTGTGTTTTGTGAGCATGAATAAAAATGATTTTTTTAGTTTATATGATTAAATGAATCTATGTGTGTATTTGAGAGATTTGATGAAATTGGTGATTGGCATTTATTATGGACATTTCTAATTACAGTATGTGTGTATGACTAATAACAACTTCATTGTGTATTTATGATGTGATTAAGGAAATTGGTTAAGTTCCTTGTGATTTTGTGAAGGGCACAAATGTGATTATTATGTGTATTTTAATGGGTAAGTATAAAACTAAAGATATATACCATTCTAGTGGATTATGGAAACAAATTAATCATGTATTTGACAGTCCTTGTTGATTTCATGTGCGCGATGAGTCATGGCCTTAATGGTTGTGGAACTTGGGAATGAATTCATGAGATTTCGCAAACTAATTCTCAATACGTTGTGGAGGTTCAACTTGAGCAGGAATAAATGGAAATTTGCAAAAGAATTTATGTGTAAATACCTAGAGAACAGGCTAGGATCATCAATAGGACTCGATAGTGTGGTGAAGTAAAATTTTAAGTGTGGACACAAACAATTCCTCTAGCCTGATAACGGGTCTAGCCACAAACAAGACATTATATGGAATATTTCCTTAGGTTAAAACCAATTAAGAGGGCCTACCTCTTAGTACGCTTATTCCATTTGGTGATGGCCTTGCTTCCTCACTCCAGCTATCTCCCATTTCCTTCTTCGAGCACTTGAAACAAGTAAACAACAACAAATAACAACCATGATAATAGACAAATTGTATTCAACCTACCTAATAGGTCAAGAAACATTAATCCATAAACATGTGAGATGACATATTATGTAGGAAATCAATCAATATTTGCATATATATTAAATCAATAAGAGATTACAACCATCGCCTTGATGTTGTTGTTCTCCTTCGACAAATCCGGGTTCCCACACACTTCCGTTAGCATTCCATTATGGCCTCAACAATGGTAGTTTTAAGGCTCCTCCCTTTAGTCTTCACACTAAACCAAATTCACACTTCTCCCTCACACACAACTAGAGGGCTACAACTATGAATAACTTGTTGATTACTCCACAATCAAAACTTCAAATAGAGCCTAATTAGTGTAGGAATTTACAGGGTAAGTTCCTCAGACAGAACACCAAAAGGACACCGCTCACAAACAGATCACAGATCAATACACCAGTATTTTGACGTGGTTAAAACCCTCAGAGAGGGAAACAGTC
>APFE030673537.1:120797-132645 GCA_000404065.3 Pinus taeda | reverse complement strand
AACCCACTCTCTATGGGGAGTGAAGTGAAAGGATGCACCTGAGTCAATCAACCATGCCTCATGATCTACATGTGTACTTGAAGAAGCCAAGTACACATCCCCACCTTCATCTGAGGTGGTTTTCGCCTCTGCAGAAGGAGCCTCAGTAGATCCCTTTCCTTTGTCAAGAGCTTTAGATTTACAGTCCCTTTTGTAGTGCCCTTCCTTTCCACATTTCCAGCACACCACCTTTACATCTTTTCTTGGAGATTTAGATCTCCCTTTAGATTTAGATCTCCCAATCGATGACTTATTTTTGTTTATGTTTTGGGTCCACCCTCGTATAGACAAGGCATCACCATTTTGGCTCTCCATATTTTCCTGTCTCATCTCCTCCGTCAGCAAGGATGAGACTATTTCATCAAAATGCAAGGCAGCTACATTGCTACCTATTGCAATAACCAAACTATCCCATGAATCTGGTAGAGAACACAACAAATTGATGCACTTATCTTCATCTAAAATTTTAATATCAACAGATGGTAACTGATTTACCATAGTATTAAATGCATTCAGATGCTCTGTCACCGAGTCTCCATCTTTCATCCTCAGGTTATACAACTTTTTCCGCAGGAACAATTTATTCACCAGGGACTTAGATTGGTACAAAGTCCCTAACTTGTCCCACAAAGCCTTCACTGTAGCCTCCCCTGATACATTCAGCAATACTGAATTTGAGACACACAATTGTACTGTGCTCTTTGCCTTTCGATCCAACTTCTTCCATTCTCATCAGACACTCCCATTGGTTTAGTACCCGGATCTACTGCGATCCACTGGTCTTTATCCACCAACAGATCCTCCATCTTGAGTTTCCACAACTCAAAAATCTGACCATTAAATTTCTCGATCTCTATCTTTCCACTACTCACCATCTTCTTTCACCACCAAAATCGATCTTGCAGATCTCCCACTGAACAAGGTCTACCATAGGCCCGAGCAAAACCTGTCAGCAACAAAGGCATCCCCTTGAAGCCAAAACATCTCTGATACTAAATGTAGGTTTTAACCCCGTACAGAAATTACTTGCATACGAATCCTAAAACATAGAATATAAACAATGTAAGATCATAACACATAAAACACATATACACAGAGATTTTCCCTTAGATCCCAAAACTAGGACTACTAGCTTTATTTTTCATTGTGTTCTTTTCAATGTTAACATGTTGAAGCATCCAATACCATGGACCAAAAACCATCGCGTCCAATACCATGGACCGAAAAACCATCATGTCCAATACCATGGACTAAAAACCATCGCATCCAAAAAACATGTGCTAAAATCATGCACAAAACCATAGGTGGGTCCACCCAACCTAACATAGGGTCCAAAACCAAAAATTTCTAGGGCGCTGCCCCGGACCCTATAAAGTGGGGGGTGCCCTTCAAACCCCCTGTTAACTACGTGGAAAGAATATAACACAACCCAACAAGGTCATCACTGTTGTAAAATTTGGTGCATGTTTTCTACTCACTCATGATAGTACTTGTTGCTTGGATGGATGATGTTTACTTGCCCATAGGAGCCATGATATTGGTGGGATTGTGGACACCTATCTTGTGATTTCTATGCATCGCATGCTTCTGGTGATGGTTACTCTTAGCTCTATGCATTTTGAAGTTGGTAATGGAACCCATTCAGGTTACTTCAGTGCTTTTGTTCATGGGATCCTAGTGGGTGTGCACTGCGCATTCACTTAAACTTTAACACCTAAGTTCTATATCTCATTAAAGTAAATGGATTACCAACAACCATATTAAACCAAAAAGTAAAATCACCAGTTCTTATAATCATTTGAGACATAAAATCTCTGACTAGTAAATTCTTAGCTCACTACAATCGGAAATAACATTGTTCTCCCCATGGTAATTAAAATGGTGTGATGATCTACAAACATTAAATCTATTGTAAGTACCACTGTCTCCATGACCAGCCCAAATTCTTCCTTGATGCAAGGTCGAAAACTTATTGGCTGCATGGCTGGAAGTCCTCTATCTCACATTTTAGGTTCTTCGAATCAAGTGCATGGACTCACTCATATCATGAAAGACATGATATATCTCCTGTCCATTAGACTCCTCATAGGAATTTGGTTGGCTACTATGAAACTTTTCAGGGGTATCATCTCTATGACCCTACCTCTCACCCAGTGACAAAGCATCATGATGACTACTAAGATCTCTTCTATAACTCCTTTCAGGTGATGATTCTCAACATGTATCCATGGACTGTGCCTCTTATTCTCTTGTTGTGTTGCTTGTTGATGACTCCCAGCTGGTTGTAGTGAACCTTTCCACATCTCCATCTTCTATTGGTCCACCTATAAAAAATCCTCTGAGTTCATTCTTTGTAGTTATTGAATAGTCTATGGGGAGTCGAGACTAAAGGGATTACTTCATCATCTAGTCCATCCTCTCCTTTGGATGTTTCTTCCAGCCTTCCCTTGCCAGATGAGGTCATCATTGTTGTAAAATTTGGTGCATATTTTCTACTCACTCATGATTATGCTTGTTGCTTGGATGGATGATGGTGACTTGCCCCTAGGATCCATGATATTGGTGGGATTGTGGACACCCATCTTGTGATTTCTATGCATTGTATGCTTTTGGTGATGGTTACACTTAGCCCTGGGCATTTTGAAGTTGGTAATGGAACCCATTTAGGTTAGTTCATTGCTTTTGTTCACGGGATCCTAGTGGGTGTGCACTGTTCATTCACTTGAAATTTAACACCTAAGTTTAATATCTCATTAAAGTAAATCGATTACCAACAGCCATATTAAACCAATAACTAAAACCACTAGTTCCTATAATCATTTGAGACATGAAATCTCTAATTGGCAAATTCTTAGTTCACTACATTCAAGGCTCACTACAATCAGAAATAACATTGTTCTCCCCATGGTAATTAAAATGGTATGATGATGTACAAACATTAAATATTTTGTAGATACCATTGTCTCCATGACCAGTCCAAATTCTTCGTTGATGCAAGGTCAGAAACTTATTGGTTGCATAGCTGGAAGTCCTCTATCTCACATTTTAGGTTCTTTGGATCAAGTGCATGGACCCACCTATATCATGAAAGACATGATATATCTACTATCCATTAGACTCCTCATAGGACTTTGGTTGGCTACTATGAAACTTTTCAGGGGTAACATCTCTATGACCCTACCTCTCACCAAGTGACTAAGCATCATGGTGCTATCTTTGATAAGCCTTTTCATGATGACTGTTGAGATCTCCTCTATAGCTCCTTTATGATGATGAATCTCAACATGTATCCATGAACATGCCTCTTCCTCTCTTGTTGGGTTGCTTGTTGATGACTCCTAGCTAGTTGTAGTGAACCTTTCCACATCTCCATCTTGTGTTGGTCCACCTATACAAACTCCTCCGAGATCATTCTTTGTAGTTATTGAATAGTCTATGGAGAGTCGAGACTAAAGGGATTAGTCTCATTTGGATGTTTCGTCCAGGCTTCCCATGCTAGATCAGTTCATCATTGCTGGTACTTCATCTTGAGGTGTACAACCTAGCAATGCTCCTCCTTCCGGAATGTAGTGATGCCCAAATTTGAGATGATATTGTTCATGTGGATGTACAGTAGTTTGTTGATGATGGTAACAAACCCCCTACTACATTGTTTCCATCTTTTCTTTGATGGTTTGTTTCTTGGTGATCTCATGCTTCTTGTTCTGGGTTGATCATGGTGATTCATTTACCTTTCATTTTGATGTAGATAATTTGTCTTGATGCATATTTTCTTTCCACTAATGGTTTTATGGATTATAGTAGCATGATCCTAGGCACATGAATCAGTATGTGTGATATTATGAGGATGATGTGCTCGCAAAATCTGTCTCAGTGTTTTGAAACTTGTCCACAGTCCCAAAGGAAAGATGACTTAGCACTTGCACACATGCTGAGATTAATGGCAGCAGTAAAGGGACAACAAATGGACTTAGACTGGAAGCTCCATGGTCATCATTATGACTGGAAAAGATAGAAAATGCTAAAATATGACCTAGCTACTCATGTGTTGACTTTTAAGATCATGTTGGAATCCCTGATAATAAAGATGTTTTTAGGCTTAGTGGTGTGATGCTCTTTTTAGCAATTTGTTATAGACTGGCTAATGTTGTTCCATTTGATATATGTTTTTATATGACAATGAATTTGAAAGGACAATGGCAAGAATTTCACATGGATCTATTCACTTAGCAGCCTATATCCAAATAATTACACCAGCATTCATTCTCAGGTTTGATATTATTGCATGCCCAACCAATTTGTCCAAGAACTAAATAGATACATAGCTTGACATGGAGGTTTGACATCCGGGAATATTTACACTTCATCTGTAAATCATTATGCAATTGTAGTGTTCATCATACAATGTTACACTGTAGCTACACAATATTGTATTGACTAGGTCATAGGATTGAACTCTATCACAATTGTTTTGACAATTCGATCCCTGCTGTTCTTGTAGCTGATTCTCTCGTATCCAAAATAAATGTACATATGAACCAATCTGTCTTGACTCTTAATCTACATTATCTATATCACAAAGTTTTCATATTATTTTTTTATTTTGACCTTGTGATATCTTACATAATTTATGTAGCTCTTTATTTTTCTAGAGTAACCATAATTTTGTATGATAATTATTCCATACTAATCTATTGGACCTACATTGTTCCCAAATTCAATGTGTCAGGTTTGGCAGTATGATTGCATGTTTCCGATATTCCTCCATCAATATTCTACCTGTTCATTTGCCACCTTCAAAATTAGGGTTCCATGATCCACATCAACAAGATTGACTCAGAAAGGAAGCTGCAGAGGTACTTTATGATACAAATTGTACATATGGGTAGATGTTTGCTAATTAATAAATTCCTATCATACCTATGGTGTAGGACCCCCCAAAATCCAAACTAATGTGCATTTTAATGCAAAATGAACAGGTTGCAAATAAAGTGGAAATGCTGTTTAGAAAGGTTTTAATTTGCTCGGACAGAAAATCGACACATCTGGATCCTTTTATTCTGGTATTAAGGTTCTTGAATCAAGGAGGCAAATTGCAGAGCTTGATGGAATGTTGCATAAAGAGAGAGATGAATTTGAGGTGATTTTAGAGATGTATAAAAATCTTGTTTAGTGTACTTTAGGTTGTCTAACATGATAGTATGCTAGAATAATCTTTCCACTTAATGAATATTTCCATATTTGTTATTAGAAATTTCTTAGTTGGAAATCATTTCTTTATAGGGTTCATTCTTTTGATGCAATCTATCAAATTAAAATAGGGTTTGTTGCAATAAACCATCATTAGTGTTGGGCATGTTGGAACTTGGAAGACCTGATATTTCAAAGTTAAACAGTATAAGGTTTCTTCTTCTTTTTGAAGCCTATGAATAGGATCATCGTCTTTTCCATTTAGATTCATCTCTTAGAGTGAAAAACTCTCTTGCCAAATTGGAATCTAGTCCATTGGAGGATTTTAAGAATCCACAAGAGGAATATGATTCTAGCATAAATGAAAAAGTTGGAGACCGTTAGGGTATAGTCAAAGATAGTAACAATGCTTATGGTGGTTTTGGCATTTTGATGACAGAGGACACATGCTCCATGGTTGATGGCAATTGTTTCGATAGAGCTATCTATTTTGGGAATCTTCCCAAGCTGGCAACAAGCAATGTTTTAAATAATGGGCCTAGACAGCTTTACATGATTAGTAATGTGGGTAATTCCTACTTGTATGACCATTTAGAGGGAATTGGGACTGTGAATGGAAAATTAAATTAAGGCATGGAAATTATTAAACTGTCAAAAGGTAAAACAACCCAGAATATCTGGATGACGTGGAAGGAGATCCAAACATTAGAGATTAATCCAATATAACTAATGGTACCATGTTTCATACTTTTGATATGGAGAATGGTGAATGGGATACCAACATCCATGTTTCTGAGACAATGCCTTTTGAAGCAGTTGATAGTAGGGACAATACAAACGGTTTGGATAAAGACATGGCACCCTGTCAGAGTAGGATTCTCCTATCCTTACTGATCTGTCAAATACATTAAATGCAATATGAACAGGTGAAGGCCAATTAGTAAAATCTCAGGCTATATATGTAACATCACAAGGGTAGGAAGGTTGGTTCTGCCACTTTGGCTATTGTTGCCAGTGGCAGTGAATCTATTGAATGAAAATATTTTAATCCAGTTCAACAAATTGCAATAGGAGACAGGATGATGCCCAAATCTGCCTAAAACATGCACAATAAAGGTGGAATAGAGGTACTTGAGAAAATCATCCCTCCCTCACCAGTAAAATCATTAAATCTATCGGAAGAGTTGGAAGCTGCATTGGGGCAACTAAGTCAAACTTACCAAAAAGTTACAACAAAAGTTTATAAGAAATTTATTGGGGTCTATTAGAGTTGACTCTTAGAGAAGCTATAGTCCTATGTTTGTCTCATCAGTCAGTCATCTGGGTGGTAATGGAGTGGGTAAGCTGCTTTTACCAACCAGTGTCAATGATATGGTTATTGTTTTTTATGATGATGAGCCAACAAGCATAATAGCATATGCACTAAGCTCACAAGAATATTAGGCTTGCCTATATGGAAAGGTACCTGATAGTGAGAAGAAAAAGGAAATAGACAAGGATAAAGAAAAGGAATGTGCAGATTTATTTGGTATGGGTGGAGTTGTTTCAAATCTACTTTATCTGTCAAATGGTTCATTAGACTCGAGTAAAGCTCCTTCCAAAGAGAGAAGTTTAGGATATGAGGATATTTACACATATGGCTCCAAAGGGAAAGAGGGTTTAGATTCATCACTATATACAAAAGACACATGCAAAAATATCCTTTCGTGATGAGGGTCCTCCTAGAAAAGTTAAGTACTTGGTAACCCATTATTATGCAAAACAATTTGATGCCCTTGGGAAAAAGTGTCGTCCAACAGAGATGGAATTTAGATTTTCACTAAATCGTTGCAAGAAATGGGGACCTCAAGGAAGAAAGAGCAATGTGTTTTTTGCAAAATCGTTGGATGAAAGATTTATTATCAAGAGAGTCACCATAATAGAATTGGAATCTTTTATGAAGTTTTCGTCAGAATATTTCAAATATCTATGACTCATTATGTTCTGGAAGCCCCACATGTTTGGTAAAGATCCTTGGTATTTATCAGGTTGGATACTCATATTATTGTTTATTCTATATTTGACAATTACCTTTTGCAGACTCTTAGAGAGTTTACCAGGATTTGTTTCCTTCATTGTGTGTGTGCATGCTACATAATGTGCTCATCTTTCATATCACTATAAAGAATGCAAAAGGCGGCAAAGAGATAAGGATGAATTGATGGGACCTAAAAGGTTTCATTTGCTCCCGTTACAATGCAAATTAATCAGGCAACAACAAAGCTCTTTTGGACCAGAATCGCTTAGAGACCATGCCAACTGCTCCAATATTTCTTGGGAATAAAGTGAAGCGTCTTTTGGAGAGAGCAGTCTAAATGATACTTCATTTCTCATGGTAAATATAGTTTTCATTTTTCTTAATCAACCATAATTATAATCTTAGTTTCAAATTTTTGTTGAGCTAGCCAATTATTATGGTTGTGTGCAATGTGTGTTTGTAGTCTATTGATGTCATGAATTATTCATTACTTGTTGGAGTTGAAGAGCATTGTGAGATGGTTTTAGGTAATAATAGACTCATACATTTGCTTTGAAATATATTTTCTCATATTAGATTTTCCGTTTTAGGTAACATTATCAATAATTTCAGCTACTTGGGTCAGAGCATGTATCTATCAACGTTTCAAAGATGAATACACTAACTTTTTTTTTCTTCGTTTTAAATTTCAATACATGAAGTTTAGTTTATATTGGTGATAAAGCCAATGGTTCTTGCTACGATGTTTTTAATGCAACAAAGTTGCATAATGATAATAGCCTAATGATTGTGACATTATTACACTTGACAAACTAAGCATTCTTTACCAGAGGCATATGCTCTTGATATTTCAATTTTATGATAGGACCAAGCAACAAGTATTGGCAATCAAAGATTTCATTCTTTGTGACCATTTATGTGAATCTTAAATGGGTTCCTTGATTCGAAAGGTTTGGAGAAGCTCATTTTAAGTTCCTCATGTGGATCTTGCTATTAGCTGAAGTAAAATGTGTCCATCTTCTTCTTCTTTTCCTTTTTAATTCTTCTGATAATATCTTCTGGTTGAATATTGTCTTTCATTTGCTAGTCCAATTATCTTCAATTCTCTAATATTGAACTTGTTTTATAATGCCATGAATAAATAATTCTGGTTGATTTTAAAATGCCTCCTTGACTTATTTTTTCCAACCAATTAAAGTGTATTAACACCATTTTCTGAACTCAAAAGGTTTCTAAATTCATTTAAAGGTGATATGATTTTGTTTGTCCTTGATGAGGAGTATCAAGATGTTTGCTTTCATGTTTTTATCCTTTCAATGGTTGGTAAATTGTAAGTAAGTTTTTATTTCTTGTTTTTTCCATTAAGGTAGATTGGGGTTTTGGTCTTTATGCTCACTTTCCATGTTTTGCAGTGATGCACTAGAACTATGCATGGTTGTTAGTTGGAGCCAATGGTTATCAAGAAATAGTGTGAGCTTTAAACATGCTACTCCATTAATGGGAACATCTCTAGTCACAGCTCATTAGATTGGTGGTACTATGATTTTGGTCTTTATGCTCACTTTTGTGTCCATGTTTTGCAGTGGTTAGAACTATGCATGGTTGTTAGTTAGAGACAATGGTTATCAAGAAACAACGAGCTTTAAACATGCTTCTCCCTTAATGGAAACATCTCTTGTCACATTTCATTAGATTGGTGGCACTATGAATAGTCGGCAATTGACCAAGCCCAACATTGACCAATGCCACTTTAATGTACTATGGATGCCATCTCTATTTAATGTACTTTAAACATGTTCAAATTAGTAGATTTCATTGTTCGTTATTCTTTTGCTTATCATCTTTATTTTGCCCACTCTAATCCTATTATCTATGGATCTTTTTGTTATTCCCCTAGATCTATTCTTGCAAGTCTAATTCTTTAAAGGGTGCTAACTCAATGGAAGAGCACCTGCTTTACAAGCAGGAGGTTGGCGGTTCGATTCTATCATATGCCCTAATATTCAGATGGAATGACGATGATTAGTTTTCGGTGACGGAGGTTCTTTTTACTATCACCAATGAGCTTATGGTGACATTTTTCGACCCTCACCAAAATATGAAATGGTGATGGTCAATGAACGCCACCATCAATAGTGAAGGCCATGAATGGTCCATCACCATAAATTACTGATGTTCATATAAAATGGTTATGGGCAATGAACATCACCATATATATATATATATGCATTAATATTGATGGTCATGAAAACCTCATTTGAGGCAACCTTTGTGTCTTTCAAAAAAAAAAACACAAAAATGTTATGGCAGGGACCTCAAACCTTCCCACTATTAAAAGTCTGTGGTTTTTCCAGGTTTTCAAGGCAATAAAGGACACCAAGTTCAGAGGGCAGCAAGCCAAAAAAACCCCATTCTTCCTTCATTAATTTCATATCTTCCATGCCCACCATGTCTCCAACATCCATTCTCATCTCCAATCATAAAAAAAAAAAAAAAAAAAAAAAAAAACCCAATATGTAGGCATTTTTTTTACTTCTACAAGATTTCCTGTAGTTACTACAGGAGTTCCCTATAATACTATAAGATGTCCTGAAAATATACAAGAATGGAATCCTGGTTGAGAAACAATGATGCAGGCTTGTTTTGGGTTGAAAGAGGAGGCCATCAACCTCACCACATCTCAATCAACACCAATTCATGACCATGTCACCCTCTATGTCCATCAAGAAATCCACTCAAAAAAAAAAGAGAAAACAAACAAGGAAAACAAAGAAAAGTCTAAGGGACATACCATCAGTGGCTTACCTCACCTACCACTCCATCTTCCCCATTGCAACCCCTTCCACTCCCACTTCAACACCTATTCCTCCTCCAAGAAAAAAAAAAAAAAAGAATATTAAGAAATAGGCAGCGACAGGATTTCCTTTAGAAGTACAAGAAACCCTCTAGCAGCCTATATTATAACAGTAGCAATCTCCATGCTCCTCCTTCAGCATCCATGTAGAGGAAGAGTATCAACACACTTGAAAGCACTATGGCACATATCTAGAGCTCAAAAGCAGCAAAATAGGCCAACACCTGCACATCACAACAAAGAAGACAAACATATTAGCCGAGTGAAATCAACAAAACAAGAGCAAAAAGAGAAAATGTACCCGAACCAGAAGAAGTGTAGTGGAGCCACCCTCCTGCATGCATCGAAACAGAAAAGGAAACCATAGGTATGGAACCTCATCCACACTTTTTCCTAAGTACGAATATGATAAAAGTGTAATAATATGAAAAAGTTGGTTTTATAAGTTGAAGGTGGCCAGTTAACATGGCCACCCTCAGCCCGAAAACAAAAAGTGAAGTTCTAGTCAGCAGGCCACATGGGAAGGTCACATCAAAGAAAATAAGTTAGAAAGGTGGTCGAGTTAAGTTGTACAGGAGTGAGTGATGATTACGAGAAAGGGTTGCATGATAACTAATAGTGGGGCAACGGTCCAAAAGGAGAAATCACGTACCCTACCAGTCAACACAACGCTCCAAGGAATCGATCATAAATAGCAAAAACACCTAGCTTTCATGCATACATCGTTCATTTCGAGATTTAAAGAACTAGGACCACCTGGAGGAGCCATTAAAGAAGAAATCTAGTCTCATCCATCTTATAGTGAACACCTACAAGAAACGCAGGAAAACTACAAGAAACAGTGGGAATTGTCAAAAGCTCTACGAGGGGGTGCCTAGGGCCTAGCTATTCAAGAATTCTCCTCAACTAGGGGATTACAGTGAAAGGCACGTGGCCCATATCCTCCATGTTTTGACTTGATATGTAGAAAAGAGAAAAGGAAAAGAATTTTTCATTTCTTTCCTAATGATTATAGTGTGCATAGGGATAGATAGAACTATGTTGAGAAATTGTGTGGATAAAGGAAGAATTGTAGTCATCACCCTCCTAAAATCTAAAGCCTCAATCACCTGGGAAATATCTAAAGCTAAAGCCACCAAATTACATATAGTCAGATTGACAGAGAGAGAAAATGACAGGAGGTTTCAATAGAAGGGAGCCCATAGGGACATCTAGAATACATCTCCATCCCCCTGTGGTAGAGATATTTAGAAGTTATCAATGGTTGGGATTCCTCGAGCTACTTAGAGGATATGTTGATGATGTCGCTCGATAATTTTCAATGTCACCCACACCTCAGACTAGAGTCAGTGCCACTTCTGTGGTGAGAGGATTGTCAGTAACAAACAGCGTAAACTTTGAAACGGGAACTGATACTGTTATCTGTTTCATAGAGATAGCAAAAAATTGACCTGATTTTGAATAGGGGCGATGCAGAACACACATATTTTTTTTAGAGCATAGTTTTTGGCACATTAAATAACCGATATGATTACCTATTTCATAGGGGTAGTAAAAACGTGACCCGATTTTGGAAAGTGGTGATGCAGAATACACTTCTTTTTTTTTGGAGTATATTTTTGACACTTTAAATTTTCTTATGTATCAAATATAAATATTTGTTTTTAAATGTTAGTGATTTTCATGCTGATTTTGAAACGTGTTGATGCAGCACACCTTTTTTTTAGATGACTTATTTTTCACGCTTT
>APFE030673537.1:81525-100464 GCA_000404065.3 Pinus taeda | reverse complement strand
AAGATGGAACACATCTATTTTAATTATTACAAATATATTGATTACAATTGAGCCACATGTGCCCTATACTGGGCTATCTCGCACAAAAAGTGAATCGAGTGAGGGGAAATATTACATAAATATAATATTACAATATTATATGTTACCTAATATTTATAACCACCCCCACCTATAATTAAAATGTAATATTATTAAATTTACCTAATCATACCCCACCCTAAATATTACATTCTACTCAATATTTCCCATCGCTCCTAATTTTATAGTTGAGTTTGTTTACTTTTAAATTACAAATATAAAGAAAAATCACAATAAGAAGTGGACACGTTGAGGGGAAATATTGGGTAAAATGTAATATTATAGTATTATATTTTATCCAATATAACTTAGTAAAAAGTGGATGGAGGCATGAAAAAATATTAAATAAAATGTAATAATTAGATTTTTCCTAATATTAAAGTGGATGGAAGTGGGAAAAATATTAGATAAAATGTAATAATTACATTTTCCCTAATATTTCCCCACCTCTACCCCAGTGATTTGCATGAAGAAGTTATACTAGGAGATTTCCTGACTAATGTCATCTTGTCATGAGTGAATTTCATCTACAAGTATTGTATCTTGACATGACAATATGATGCTCAAGGAGGATGCCAAGGAGATCATGCAAGAAAACACTTATGAAGCTGAAGAGACAAAGAGACTATAAAGTAATGTGCATGTGGTCTATGCACTATCCATTATCCATTATCATAATTATCAGTGGAACAAGCATTCATAATGGACCACTGTTCATAATTCTCCCAATATGCAGAGTTGGTTCAGGGGCCACCAAAAGGAAAATTAGGTTCCTCCTCTGAGATTATAGTTGAAATGACTAACATTGGCTTAGAAAATTTGTTGTTAAGTAGATCTCTACGGGCTCTATTTTCTGGAAGGCCCTTATGTACCCCTTTACTTTCCTCTTCAATTAGTTAGCCTGGAAAGTTGGGGATGGAAAACAAGTGATTCTTGGTAAGGACCCCATTGTAAGACAAGCTAGATGCTATAAATTATCTCAAGAGTTGGTAAGTATCCTAAACTATAAAGGTTATTTTTTTCTAGACCTAAAAGAGAATTATATTTTAATTAGAAAATTAGGTTCCTTCTCTAGATTAGGTTCCTCCTCTAATATTTGTAGTTGATTTTCTTAGAAAAGTTGTTGTTAAGTCGATCTCCAAGGGCTCTATTGTTTGGAAGGCCCTTATGGACTCCTTTACTTTCCTCTTCAATTGGTTATCCTAGAAAGTTAGGGATGAAAAACAAGTGATCCTTGGTAAGGACCCCATTGTAGGAGGAACTAGTTATTATAAATTATCTCAAGAGATGGTAAGTATCCTAAACTCTATAGGTTATTTTTTTGTAAACAAGGTCATGAAAATGGAGTCCACACATTTATATATTGGTTACTAGATAGCTCTTATTGTTTTGTTGTTAGTCAATAATTATCCATTATCATAATAGTGGTGGTTCAATCTTTCTTAGGTAAGATAAATTTCTAAGTTAAGCAATGAAGTAACACCAAATGAACTAAGCTAGTAGCTAGGTTCATATGAATAGTGGTTGATTATGATCCATAATTTAACTCATTAGTTCATTAATTATCCTTTATAGTCTAAATCGATTGTCATGGATAATTATTGACTATTATGATAACGGTCAATATTTATCCATTAGTTCTTCATCCATTATCATGGTCTAAATTTAAGATAATAGTTTGAAGTATGATTATCGAGATGTTTACAAAATAATTAATCAACATAGAATGAAGTTGGATGAATCAATAGAGGATTTTTCCAATAGATTTCTTAATCTGTGTTGAGTTTCTTGAAGAATATATGGATTGGGATTTCTTTAAAAAAAATTCTCAACACTTATTTCAAATCTCCTTTAAACAATCTGAATATGAATCCTTGGTTAATAGTGCTCTCCCAACATTTATTAATCATGAGACACCTCCAATCTCATAGAAGGAACCTAGTGTTCCTTTTGTCCCTTGTCCTCCTCCATTTTCATTTCCTAACAAGGTTTTCTCTAGTGCTACTATTCAAGTTGAGAAGCCCTAAAATCAAATTTTTGGTCCATTCGTCCCATCCTCATTGTATCTCTTTGCATGAGAAAAATTTGAATGTTCTAATAAATACATGGAGCCTAAGGTGAACATTGATCCCTTGATTCCTCAATATCACCGAAATTTTGAATTTGATACCATGGAAATTAGTATTTATTTAGGGGATACATGTCATCCTCTATCATCTGCATCTTATGACCCTTTATACCTTGATCAACTTGATCAATCTATTCCACTAGCTAGTTCTTCAGATACTTTTGATTTTCAATTTGCTCGTCAAAATTGTGATCAGTTACAAGGTGGTCACATTCCACAAGTAAGGGAATAGGAGTGTGAAGATGATCTTAATCTCTCTTTTCTCTTTCAAAATCCTTCAAGTCAAGATGATGTTCCTCCATTTCTAGCTATTTAGAATATGATGATCTCAATAGTCAATCAAATGAAACCAAGATGTCTAATCAATCTAAAGCCTTTAGGAACCATCATCTTGATAAAAATGGTCTCACTAATGTATATGGTGATGAATTCCCAACTAAATTAACTGATTTCTTGATTCCTAAGGAAAACCTCAATCTCAAAGGTTTACATCTAGAACTTGAACTGGTCAAAGAAGATTCCCTTATGGAAATTTCTTCTTCAACTCATTGTCCCTTGTATCCTACTTCTTGTAATGAATTAACGTGTAATGAAAATATACGATGCTTCGAATTCACAATCTATTGAGTTTAATTTTGAATTGACAAAAGACAGTGACGTCATCCATGATAAAGAAGAAAGTAATCAAATCATCAAACATCCATCCCATGCTTTGCAAATTCTAGTCTTACATTAGGATGATTCTTTAGTTTAGGTAACTCATGAGATTCCTGAGATCTATACATCCTTAGATACACAATCAAAAGAATCTTATGCCGAGTAATTTGTTTGTTGTAGTTTTAAAATCTGATCAAGTCAGTGATGCAAATGGTTGTCATTCGGATAATGATGATATTTCTATATCCGATAGTAGTTATCCATGTGCAATTATGATCTCACCCAGCTCTCACATTGTGATTACTCAACATATAAAAGTTCTGATACTTGTCAAGGAGTAGACGCAATTCAACTCTAGTTGATGGTTATGACGTGTTCTCGCGATATTGGTGAGTATCTTGAACTCGATCAAATCTATATTTTCTCGCATAATTATTTTTTCTGCATTGTTTCAATCGATGTAAACTCCTTGAATTTTTTTTTATCATTCCTAAGTTAATTTTCTTAATGTTCAAGATCTAATTTCTGATCAAATAGAGGATTTTTTTCTAGTTAATTCATCTTCATGTAAACCTCGTGCATTGAACTCAAAATTGGAACGTATGTCTATCATGGATGCATGGAACTATGAAGTGTGGATGCACAAAACTATGAAGCCTATCTTTCTTATTGTCATGAAAATTTTTATCATTGGTCAAAAGCTTCATATTTGTCAGATACTTATGTAAATAATCAACTCCTTGTCTTTCTTGTGAATATTATGATGCTAATCATTTTTGTTCTAGAAGAAGTTATCCTCTAGAGTGTGGGTGAATGCTTGAGTTATCTGGTGAATCAAATTCTTCATCATGGTAGATTAATTTCCCAAGTTGATACAAAAGTTGAATTTGTTCAACAGATTGTGACCCATTGTATCTTGACTCGTTTCTTGTATTTTCTATACTAGCATTCTTCTAATTTTCATTATGTTGGTTTAGATTGAAATCAGATACAAGATAGTGATATTTTGTACCAAACATGCAAGGGGGGTGACGTTATCATTCGAAGCATTTATGAAACTGCTCAAATCGATTATATCTATTTTCATATAACAAAGAATCTTATGCCCTAACTGGTCCATCTGATCATAGAATTAAGTCTATTAGATGTCATGCAACTAATCATTTTCCCACTAGTATATCTAATGATAGTTGTTTTACATCAATTGACCCTAATGAACCAATTGATCTTTATGGTTTATCATTTCACTATTCAGATACTTTTCAAGTAGTTGAGGCACTTCAACCTTTGTTGATGGTTATGTTAAGCTCTCATGATCTTGACAAGGCTCCTGAATAAGATTAGATCAATTTTCTTTCACATGATTCTCTTTATAGTTCAATTGAGTTAATTGAAAGTTCTTTTTCCCAAAAATTTCAAATCTCTCAAAAGATTTGTTTTGAATTCCATGATTGAATCTATAATTGGATGGAAACTTCTTACTTAGCAAGCTCTGTATCTAATAATAAGTCTCGATCTTTCATTATGTTTGCTAAGAATGAGAATACAAACAAAGGTACATTCACGAGAATATTTTGAGGTTTGTATGATTGTTGTTCTAATCTAAAAGGTAAGGTTGCAGGTTGGTTAAGGTTAGTCGGTATGGCACATATTTATACCTTTAGGAAATACCTTGTATCTCTTGTGAAAATTATTCACGATCATATCTTTACTTTTGCACATTGTTTTACATTTTTTTATTACTCGTATTTTTTGCTTACAGATCGGGAGTAGCTTCTATGGCTACATTGGAAATTTCACTATACTTAACCCTGACATTTTAGCCGGTTACATTAGGAGTAGGTCTAGTTGCATTTTAGTTTTCTTTTGCATTGCATTCACCTTCTATTATGCCCTACAGCTAGTTTGTGCATTTGTTTTGTCTCTTGCTTCCCATCTTGCATGTTGTTGTTCTTTTAACTCTTGTGTTCACTTTATTCTTTTGTTTTTATCTTTCTTGTTTTGTCATGTATTTTCTTTTGGGTTTTGTTCAATAAGACGATGCATGGAAATTGTTCTTGCTTGGCTCAAGAGAACAATGTGGCAAAGTTTTGAAAAGGCACTTATGACAATGAAGAATGCTTGGCTAATTCGTTATCCTCTTCTTTGTTCGATTTACATATCTTTAAAGTTGATGATGTCTAGATGGAAAATATGATTTATTCAAGATAGAAAGCCATAAGCAAAACCATGATGCCCAATTATGGCCACAACCCTAAACATTTTCCCCAAAAACTATGGGGAGCCTCCATTAAATATGGTTAATGTTATGCTTAATTTACTTCGTTTTTCTTTGAGTGTTTTCGATTTGTTTCCACTTTATTCTTAAAATCTTCATTGCCTCCATATTTTTATAGTTTTTCAATGATGTGAAATAAACATAATTCTTAAAAAAAATTATACAAAATCAATACTAATAAATAATAATGTTAACTTTAGAAAACATAAACATATTTAATTATTTTACCTGCAAAACACTAGTTGTAAATATTTAAAAATATATTGTAATTAAATGATATATATCTTACCATATAATTATATAAATTGTTAATATGTAACATATATCCATCTGGTAAAATATACCATGTATTGTAAGTCAAATGTAGAAAGAAGAAACAAGACACATAATATATGTGTATAATATTATTATATAACAAAACATAAAACAAAAACAAACGTTTATAAACTCTATTGTATATAAATTATTGCAAATATTAAATTATGACTTACGTAAATAATAAACTAACCTAATTACGATATTAACATTGTTAAGCATATGAAGTAGCGTTACAGGTTTGATCGACTTTTACATCATTAATGGCTCTCCTGGGAATTTCAGATATTATTAATTATTTTCAATAGTGTCGTGAATATACGTAGAAGGAAGCTTTTAATTTCATTCGCATAAATATTTCCAAGTCGTATCTCAACAAAATAACATGGTTTTTGCAACCATATCCAATTCATATCAGCATTCTGTGATAACTGTAGAGCTCCGAATTATCTTGTTTATATACCCATAGTGGGGCCCATAGCGCTTTAACATACGAACTACGGATAAGCGAAATTGAAGTTGTGGATAATACGGACCGCCGAATGAACCTGCAGATGCCACTTTTAGTTACGTGGTTTTCTGGGCTGTCCATCATTCAACAAATTTTATCTATCTAATTCCTAAAGGAAATGGAATAATAATATGCTTTGTAATGTATAAAAAGGAGCGTATTCTGTGAGAGACGGGGAGAGGATAGGTGGAAGGTAGAAGCGAGCATGGCACTATTATTAGGCACATTTGTTTTGTAGGTTGCATAAAATGAGAATTCTACACTGGGATTTCATTCATCTGCATTATTGTAATTCACTGTAGAATATTTGAAGTTACAAGGGAACTCTGTCACACTTGAAAGAAACAGAACATACCAAGAACTCAATAAATCACAGGTATAACTGTTGAATTACACAAACAAGCAAGAAAGCCGAGAGTGGATACCAAAAACTGAAGGCCATTACCTCAATTAAATAAATAATTTTCTAGATGGTGCTGCCCCTTCGCATTCGAATCGGTGTTGGCCTTTCAAATTTGACGAGATGAGGCAGTGTGATCAATGTTCAAATATTGATCCAACCTTGTTTAAACAAGCCAGAATAATGTAGGTTGTAAGTTTAATTTCTAGATTCATGGAGTTTGGTAAAAGTACCCATTTTCTAGTTGGAAAAAGGATTTTAAGATAGGTTGATGGAACAAGAAATTATGGTATCATGTATACTTCTGATTCAAATTTTAAACTAAATGGATATACAAATAGTGAGCAATATTGATGACAATGAGAGCACATTTGTGTATGTATTCAGTAACTCAATGTGAAAGATGGTATTTTCATCTGTCAATCTAAGTAAGCAAAAGAAATATTTCATTAGGCCTAAATCAGTCATATCAAATTTTATTTTCATGTTTGTCTTAAAATCGTCTATCATCTATTGACAGATCTATAGTGAAAATCAACTCATCAACATACAGCCACACAATCAAAATTTTAATATGCTTTCCACTTTTCTTTTCAAAATGCTTAGGATTTATGTTTCAGAAGATAAACCCATTTTTTTCGACTTTAGTCGTGAATAAAAGTTAAAAAATAAACATTACTAGCCAAAGAAGGTGTTTGCATTGGTCCACATAAATGTGTGTGAACAATATCCAATGGAGCTTTTGCCCTACCCTATACTAAACTTGAGATACAAACTTATATCTATTATGCTTTGCAAGTATACAACTTTTACATGAGCTCATTGGTTGTTGAATACTAGGTAACCCTTTCACCATTTGTTTCTCCTGCAACAAATCTAGACCACCAAAATATAAATGACCATATCTTAAATGCCATAACCAAGATTCATCGAAATTATTAGTTTTATAAGCATTCAAGGAGGGAGACAATTCATTTCTCATTACATGAGGAAACATCCTATTCTTTGTCATTTCTAATCTTGCTATCAGCATCTTGCTTGGATATTTGTCAATGATAGTACACACATTATTCTTGAAGAACACTCTATACCTTTCCTTTACCTTTAACACATACTTTAATACCCCTACCCAACTTGACCTCAGACTCAATACTCGTGTCTAGATTGGAAAACAAATGTTTGTTTCTAGTTGTGTGATTACTGTAGTAGCTATCTAAAAACCAAATATAGGTTGAAAACTCTTGAGTCAGGTTACAAGTCATAAATACTGGCTTCTGATTATCTTCAAATTCTTCATAATTATGTCTTTGATTAGCGACTTTGCCACCTCTTCCTCTATTACTGGATCTTCCTCTGCCTCTTCCTCTATTGAATTGAAGCTGAGTTTTGAAGGTATTCTCCAATGTGCTATCATAGTATCTTAACATCCTAGATTCATGTGCAATCAACTAACCAGTCAACTCTTCAATTTCATTTGACTTGTGTCCTTGAACTCTTCTATGGATACAACAATTGCTTCAAATTTCTTTGGCAAACTTCGAAGGAATTTCTAGATCACTCTCTTGTTTGACAGGAATTCTCCATATTGTCTCAATTTATTAAAAATACTCATGACTTGAGTCATAAAATCATCTACAGTTTCACTTTCTTTCATTTTCAGATTCTCGAAATCTCTTCTGAAATTCTACAACTTGACATTCTTTACTTTCGCTACACACTGATTAAAGAGTGTCCCATGCCTTCTTCGAAGATTGTGCATTTGATACTTTTGAAAGTATCATGTCATCTAAGCCTTGTTGAATAAGGCCAAGAGATTTATTATCCTTCTTTTTGTTCTCTCTAAACAACATTTCGTTCAACATTTCTAAGAGTCATCTTTGTTTC
Organism: Pinus taeda; assembly: GCA_000404065.3. Classification (NCBI taxonomy): domain Eukaryota; kingdom Viridiplantae; phylum Streptophyta; class Pinopsida; order Pinales; family Pinaceae; genus Pinus; species Pinus taeda. The sequence goes on along the minus strand of APFE030673537.1, from coordinate 92,213 downwards.
CTAATTGGCGGATACCTATCAATAAAAAGTCTCCAAACATAATGAGAATATAACAATATTCTCATTCGAATAAACCAAGAATCATAACTTTTCTCAGTTAAAATAGAAATTAAATGAGTAGTATTGGTATTTGACACCTTTTCTCACAAATAATTGAAATCTTCAGATAAAATTTAAAAGAACTTTTACTCTATATTACTTTCCGTTCCTTTTAAAGGAAAAGGACAAAATGATGGAGATGACTTCCAAATACCCTTCCAATAACATTTGGCAACCTCTTTTAAAAAAATACTTTAAAACACCCTTTTATGTCTTTAAAATATATATATCCCCTTAACAAACTTTTTATTTATACAACATATGAATCATTTTTCAAAAACAAACTTCATAAGGATAAACTATGCTTTCAATATGACTTCAAACAATATTCTGTCTCAGATTTACACCAGTTTGGGTGAGATTGCCAAGCCTACCCTTGCATCTCTGGAATCTCTCCTCGCTAAAAGCTATCGGAAATGCAATTGGGAAATTTTACTGCAGGTGCCTAGAAACAGAGGAATATGCTAGAACCACCTATGCACGCATTTGTGTGGAAATGGATTTCAGCGACGGATTCGCAGCTGAAATAAACCTAACAAGTAAAGACTATGTGTGGAACCAGAAGCTTGATTATGAAATTGTCCTCTTCAGATGTCGATCGTGATTTGAGACGGGGCATCTAGCCAAAAATTGCCCAAAAGCCTCTGAGAAAAATTTTGCTAGAAAAAACCACCACAGTTCCACCATGGTGGGAAGAGCACAAAAAAAACCGTACCTGTCATCAAAAAGAAAAATCTAATAGAAATCTGAGCACACAGAAATCAAGAAGAAGGACTCAAAGCAAGAAGGAGAGCCCGCCCCAAACAAATCAAACAGTTATGAGAAATGATCCGCAGAAAATAAATACTTAAACAAAAGCAAAAGATCCCTAAACCAACTCTCCGACTTAGATCGCGAAGCTAGACACCAATGTCCCAAGAACCAGAAGAGATGAAGAGATGCAAGGCAAATGAAGTTAGAGACTGTAGAAAGAAAGAAAGCTACAACACCAATCTCGCAAGAGACGAGGAGCCGAAAGTAAAATTAAGAAAAATTAGTAGGCCCGATGACAATGGTCTCAGTAGACGTTACCACCACCACAACCCCACCACACCACCACCATCATCATCATCATCATCATCATCATCATCATCAAGGGATTTGAGAAAACATTACCCACGTCACCTTTGCATGTTTGCATGTTTGACCTTCAATGAATTGTGGAGGTCCCTTTTGAAATGAGACTTGTCACGCCCACATCTTGATTCCTTATGATGTAATGGATCCAAAGGATGTATGGAAAATCTCTTAATGTGAGTGAACTCTCACCTTCAAGATTAAAAACTTCCACACATTGAATTTCAACAAAATTCGGTTTCGTTGGACATGTCACCAGATTCCAACCTATGACTCTAGTTCACCAAATTTCATACAAGCCTGTCCTGGTTCATTCGTGTGTTTGCCACACCACAAACCTGCTCGAATACTTTTGCATCTCGTCTGAATTCTTCCACCAAAATCCTCCATCTTCCAAGTTGATATTAATTGAAGGTGAGTAGACATATAACAGGAAACTACAAGGGGACGGGAATCTCCACGCAAAACAACACAACGACATTCTTCAAATAACGATACCTTTGAAATGGTAGAAATGTCAACCTCACAAAGGAATGGATTCAATATTTCTCAAAGCCTAAGCTCTAATACCAGATGAAAGAAACAGAACAAACCAAGAACTCAGTAAATCATAGCTACAGCTACTGAATTACACAAACAAGCAAGAAAGTAGAGAGTGGATGATGTTCACCTCTCGTTGATCCCTTCTATTTATACCAAAAACTGAAATCGGTTACATCAATTAAACAAATAATTTTCTAGGCGGTGTTGCCCCTTTGCATTCGAATCGGTTTTGGCCTTTCAAATTTGATGAGCTGAGGCGGTGTGATTAGGCAGCGGTGACTGTTTGGAGTTTGAAACGTCATGGCGATGTGCGGTGACGAGGCAGGAAGATGACTTGAAATAATTATTCTTACAATAATGTTGTCAAGTATTTCAAGAAGGAGCTCAAGTCTCCAAGGCATTGTATATATGAGTCTTTGAAATTAATAATAATGAGTTTTCTTTTCTTTGCACTATTGTAATCTAATTGCAAACTTATTATTATTTCTTTGATGTTTCTATTATCCTGATTTTAGTTCTGCTAGAGTATTGTAACAAGTGCCATTAACACTATTGTTACCCATATTTGTTTAATGCTAGTCTTTGTTTGGTTTAAAGCTAACTTTTGCAAAACTGGACAGCGTTGTAATAAAAAATTATAATGAATTCATGGAGGCATGTAGTTGAAAATAACTATTTATTAGTGGCTTTCAAACTTGTCTTTTCTTCCTTTATATCGGATCAAAATGAATTATTTTTTTTGTTCAATGTAAATATCATATTGAATTGACCTTGCAGGATTGAAACTGAGTATATGCATGAAAGATTTTGATAGTTTTTTATTAAAATCATTTCATTGTATTATTTTGGAACAACTTATTAATTATCAAACTATTTTGATAGTTTATAAGTATATTTAATCTCATTTTCAATAATAGTCCTATCTCGTACTCGTTACATATTTTTCTTTTGATTAAAAGCGAGGCTTTCCTACTTTTGGTCAAGATAGGTTTTGATTTTTTTGCTTAGTATTAATTTGCATTTACATCAAGTTATTTTATTCTTTAAGCCTTCTTACATAGGATAAAATACAATATGATCATCTCATCTAAATCAAAATCATACCGATGATTCCATTCCCATAATTTTGTTAATCATATTCATCATATCTTACAATAAAAATGAAGGACATCACTATGCATATTGTACATATTAATTAACTTAAGTTAGATTAAACCTAGGACATTCTTAGGACATAGGTAACTCAAGACCCATTGAACTAGTCAGGTTTGTCATTTCAATGGAAAGGAGTCTAATTGGGACTCTCGAAAATCAATTCCCCTCATGTTGAGCCATGACATTCAATTTCCCTCATGTTGAGCCAAGGACATTTCGAGGCTTCAACATGCGCTAGAAGGATGGCAATATATTACTATCTATGTAGAATTTTATTTTTACTAATTATGGCTCATGCTTTGGGTCATGATTTTACTTCACCTAAATCTATTAGAGGTTTTCTAAGGAAACCAATCTTGTCCTTGATTACACCAACATATGATGGTAAGAATTAAGTTTCTACTATAGATCATATTGTACAATTTATGATTAAATGTGATTATTTTAATATTACTAATGATAATGAGATCTGCAAGTTATTTTCTCTCACATTTAAAGGACGAATTCAATGATGGTATAAAACATTTCTAGATAAATTTGTACATTTTGGGGAACATTTCATTGATATATTTCTTTCAGCACATTAGTGTTAGGAACTCTTTCAATGCATGAAGATGAGTCAATTGAAGAATTTTATGATAGATTTAAATCTTTGTGTTTTAGATTTTACCTTGAATATATGCCTTTAGAAGAGGATTTTTTACAATGTTTCCAATTTCTTGTTTCATATTCTTATAGACATAATAACTCTAAGAAGAATGAACAAGATAGTATTGATGCTTTTATCAATCCTAAATGAATTTGAGAACTGTGCAAACTCTCAAACACTATGGATTTCTATTGTAAACTCTCAAATATCAAAAATCATAATTCAAGTCCACCTCTAGAATTGAGGATATATTTGAAATATATTTTTTATTTTTTATCATCCCCAGGTAAGTCAAGTAAGAATAACTATACCTTAGGATTTGATTAATGAACATTGTGTTAGTCCTTCTTCAAAGCGAGACTCAATATTAATTCCTATTCCTTTAACATAAGATCTACCATAAAATCAGACTACTTGCTACATCTATGATGAAGAAAATCATATGGATGTATTTAATATGATATACTCTGGTGTTCACTACTTCTTGTACCCAGACCTCTTCGCAGATCAAAGTACAACCAATAGTGATCCTATAGATATTTCTCTTAAAAACTTGCCTTCAACCAGTTCAAATCTCTTTGAGGATCATACTTTTTGTGAGAAGGACTGTTTACCCATCCCTTCTTTTGTTGACTCTCTTGACTTAAATCAATCACATAATTCTCAAGAAAAGGAAGTTATCTATGATAAAAATTTTGATAATAATTTCATAGAGCCACCTTCATCACAAAATTACTTTGATTTGGACCTATCAATGGATTCTTCATGTATTTTTCCTTTTCCTCCTATAGATAAATACAATTTTGCATGCACTAATGAATTGGATCTCCAATTTTATAATATTATGGAAGTAGATTTTGTAAAGGTTGCATATCCTCTTCTTAATGTCAAATATAATCATGTGAAGGAGTCTAGGTATTATAGTTATCCTACTAACTTTGGTGAACATAGAATAGATCATTCTAACACTAATAATCATTATCCATAGGCTTTTACATATGAAGGTACAACATCCCTACCAAGCTAGTCATATTCCTCCCCTTGGGATACTCCTCAAGTAATGTCAAGTATTCATCCTTTTGAAATATACCTGGAGAAATCATTCCAAGAGAATACTCTTGTACATAAGTTGTTTTCTTGTAATTTGGTAAATATAGATGTACATAATTGTGTTCTTATTTCATGCAGCTTTAATCTATCACCTTTAATGACACATGTTATATCCTTGATTGCGGGAATAGAGTTGATGGAATGGATCTAGTGCATATACTTAGTAGATTTTATTTCTATAAGTTAATGTTGTATTATAGTGTATATGTAAGATTAGACTTAGTTTTAGAATAGTTTGATTTGTGTGCTGAATAAAGAAATCATGATAATAATATATTTTTAATCATTATCAAGGTATACATTCTTTTAAAATACATATTTTTATCACATGAAAGGATTCAAATATCTTAGTATAGCATCATAAACTAGTTTAAACATGATTGCATCATAGCTATGGTTTTGAAAACCCTTATCAATTAATATCTTAAAAGACACTACTTATCAGTATCTCAATCCATTACTTCATATATATTAATATTAGGTTGATTTTTCAACTTTTCCTTATCTTGCTTATCTTCTCAAGTCTTAATGGCTTTGATTTTAATGCTTAGTTTTCCTTTGAATTTATATAAGATTTTTATTATTGTTTGATTGTGTGTACTTAATTTTTATGATTTGATTTCATTTTGGGGATATCTTATTGGTCAGACATCAATGGGTGATTGAAGGGAGTTTTAACTCTATATTTTTATGGGTTTTCATTTACCTTAAAGGGATATATTCCTTGAATTCTTAGTCCTCTCACATTAACTATTTTCCTATAGAAAAACATTTATCTTTTCATGGTGATAAGGAAACTAGCTTGAGTATAACTCAATGAATTCCCCCTCATCCCACCACTTTATATCACAACCTCTGAACTAATAGTTGTAGGGAATGATGAGGAAGTCAAAATTTTATAAGTATTACATCTATTTCATTCAAAATTTTCTTGTACCTTCCCACCCCTTCACCCTACTACATAAACATAGTTTGCATGAAATTTATCAAAAGGGTGACATAAAAGGGAAGAAAACATGGGAAGTTCAAGCAAACCTATTGGGGTGATGAACAAGGCTATCGCCAGTGGGGTTGTGCTTGTAGCACCAAAACAACTTCATCTGGGTAGTGAACAAGCTTGCTGGAAATGAAACTTGTATTGGTAGATGTATAGTTTCTTTAAACTTCCTATATGTACCTCTTATGTCACTCACATAAGATAAAGTTAAAACTAAATACTTCCCTAATAATTTGGATTCATGGTTTTAGACTCGATTTGTGTCAAGTACTTATCTTTTCAGAGCCTATATCACTTGATTTATTAATGTGGGGCCCGCAGGAAATGTTTTGATGTTTGAAGACCTCACGAATTTCATCACTTCTTCCTTTTCATAAACTTAAACCCATTACCTTGTAAACCAAAGATAATTGTTTCTTCCCCATGAGTGGGTAATTGTTGTGGCCATAAACCCCCACATATTTTTTACAAAATCTATGGGGACCCTCCATTAAATTTTGTTAATTTTATCTTTAGCTTGCCTCAATTTAATTTGAGTTTTTATACTCGATTCAATTTTGTCTTCATTGCCTCCATGATTCTTAGATTTTTCCAACTACGTGAAATAAACATGATTCTTGAAACTATGAATCTCGAAAAAATGTATACATAATAAATACTAAAAAAAAATAATGTTAAATTTAGAAAACATAAGCATATTTAATTATTTAATATGAAAAACACTAATTGTAAATATTTAAAAATGTATTTCTTGTCCCTGCTACAACACCCTCCAAAATATTTTCTATATTTAGATTTTGGAGCCTACCTCCCATCGTGTGAAGTGTTTCTTTTGGTCGTCAAGTGTCATTTTATTTTTTTATACATGTTTCAAGTGTCCAGGCCCATTCTTCAGTGGCATATGATCACTAAGAGTAACTATATCATACTTTTGATTCATAACACATTTCCTAGTCACAAAACGACACTTATGTGTTGCAACTGCACATTCTTTGCTTGTTGCACTTGGAGAGTGTTTTTGAACTAGAGTTTTGTAGTATATTTATTAGTCTTGAGTCCCCGTTGAGTTGTATTGATGAGTTGAGATGTATAATTCTTGATCATGTTCCTAACGCATTGTGTTTTTCCATGTTTTCCCTTTCCATACTTAGTCATTTTTTTGGCCTTGAAACTCTTCTTGTGGGCTAGGAAGAGTGCATTTCACACTTCTAAATCATATAAGTGACCCTAATTATCAATTGTAAATGTGCCTTGTTCCACCCTAAGCCTTGCCCCTCTCTCCCTCGCATTATGTAATTCTAATCAGCATGACCCATATCCTTCCTTCTTACTCTTCCTCCTTATGCCAACCCTTCCCTTGTTTCCCATTGTTGTGCACTATACTCTTCTAGTTGGAAGTGTTCTCCCTCCTTTTGTCTTGAAAGTACACCTTGTGCCCTCCTTGTAGCCCTGGACTCCCTCCCTAATGCATGGCGTCATCCTAGTTAACAATCCCTACAACCTTACTTCTCGGTACTGTGTCATGTGCTCACCTAGCCTCCCCCTCTTCCAAATTTGTGCATGGCATAGTCTTAGTGGTAGGTCCCTACCTCCCTATCTCCTGCAATTTTTATTTATGCCCAAAAGGCCCCTCTCACTCTCCCAAAAGGCCCCTTTCACTCTCCCTTGCACATTTTTGGTCCACAATTAATACTTTGCATGAATCATAGTGAGTAGGATATTTCTGGGCTAACATTTACTTTCCATGAGTGATCCTTACCTATAGGCGTTCTCAGTAAACATGGAAAAAAATGTTGAGGAGATCTGTCAAGAGAAGTTGTCCAAGTAAGCATTCTGAAGAAAAAGGAACAAAGGCACTATTTTCTGAAAATTGAAGGAATGATGGATTGTGATGATCAAAGTTACCCATGAAGACTCCATAACCTCTCTAAAACTTTTGGAGGGTAGAAGGAAACTACAATGTAATATTTGTTACAAGTATTCAAGAAATAGTGGCACTATCATCATATCTCAAATAACTTCATGTTACAAGTCATTGGGTTCCAGGTTAGCAATTTCAATGGCTTCTCTTGTTGTCACCGCATGATGATGTGGAAAATGAAGATGTAATTCTGAAAAATATTGTAAATGTAAATATGTGGAATTCTAAGAGTCTCATATGGAAAAAAGAGTCACTAGGAAAAGTCTAAAACTCTTGTAAAAGTCCTAAGATCATATTAGAAGTCCAAGGGTCATGAGGTTAGTTCAAGAGTCATGAGAGATATGAAAGGTCATCCATCTTGTTATAAACTTAAGCCTAATTACTCAAGAAAAATAATTTTCACCTTCGCTTCTCAAACTAGGCATTAGAGAGAAGATTGTTCTTTTGGGGAGCAAGTAATGACCTAACGCTCCAATATTGGAGCTAGTGGTGTCTCATTATAATGATGTATCTTGGAACTTTTTCTTAATAATAGAAGCTCATTTAGCAAACACAGATTCATGCATATATCATGAATGTTGTAAGACTATTATTTAGATATTTGTGGTAAGCGTTTATGTTCTTATGTACTATAGAAATTGAACTACTTAATTGGCTTTGGTGCTCATCTTATTGAATGTGTGTTGTATTTTATTTAATGATCATTATGTCTATGTAAACTATTTTCTAGATGTTTAATTATTCTTTTATATGTATGTGCATGTATCTTTAATAGAATAGTACTATTACTTTTCTTCTAAAGACTCAATTTTTCTTCCCTTCTAATGAAGATACATATTGCAATTGAAAATTTCACAAGGCTTGCTTACTTATTAGAAATTACATGCATGTTTCTCTCTTATGCTAACCATTGCATCTAAGGAAAATCTTTAATATAATGGTAGTCAAGCCATATTCAAGATGGAGCTCCAATATCGAACAATGTGAGATCTAATTAGGACTTCATATAGGGGATAACCCTGTATTTTGGTTGTTTCCAATACCGTCAACATTCTAACGCTAGAAGGAGGGAAGCCCTTTTATGACTGAAAAGTCACCAAATTCTAAAAAAGAGCCTTTTGTGTAAGGAAATAATGATCTGAGTTCAACTCCAATTCAAATTCCTGAGAGAGGAGAGTCCTATCATCTAAGTTCAGAACATGCTTTTGAATTCACTTATGATTGAATTTGAAAAAATCAACCTATTACTCATCATTTTTCAAAAGCTCTTGGATTACTTCTTATCACTACCATCCTTCTTCATAAGTGAATAAAGAAAGAAACAACTTTTTGTGGTGTATTGGTTTCTTCAATGGAAGATTTGGTTATCACAACCATTGTAGATTTAGTTGATTCTACTAAAAGAATAAATCAAGAAGGGACCTTCCACCTATTGAGGAAAATGTAAATAGAGATGGGTGTTGGCATTATGATGAATGTGTTGTACTTGATGGCAACCCACTTGTAACAAAACAACTCACTTGTATATGGGAACTAGATGACAGATATGAGATGTGATAACAAAAGAGATATCATATGTGATAGAATGTATGACAGTTGTGTTCGCATATGTGAAAAAATGTAGGGAAATTCAGAAGGAATGTACAAAGGGCAACTCAGTCAGATGAAAGATCACAGCAGTACAGGTTAACAACAAAGAATTACATATCAGACTACAAAGAATGAAGAAAAAGAGATATATGCAGGTTCACCTTGACCAAGCTATGTATACATGCAGGTTCACTGTATACAAGTCGCGTATACGTACACACACACTTTCACAGAAAGAAAAATGCGTATATGTTGGAAATTAAGCTTTTGATCTGTGGTATTTGGTCCAAGGTATTTTGACCCACGGTATTGGTCCAAGGTATTTGGTCTGAGGTATTGACCCTAGGTATTTGGTCCAAGGTATTGGTCCTAAGTGGTTTTGGTCCATGGTATTGAGAAAGGCCTAAAACTATATAAGGGGAAGATCATTAGGCCAAAGTGTACAAGTATCGAATATCTGATGAAGTGTGAGATCTAGTATGCAAGTTATTGGCTTATGGTGCATTCCTAGATGAACCTTAGCGGTTGATGAGGGATTAGACCTAATGATGGATTAGGATCTTAAGACTTAAAATGAATTATCATTATGTGGTTTTGCTCATGTATATTCTGGATCTGAATATTGACGCATGTATTGTTCTGTAAATGTTATGATCTGGGTATAACTGAAGTCTGGAATAGCTGTAAAATTTTGAATTAACATTTACAAATATATACGCTAGTTGGCTTTGATAAAAGCGCGTACACATGCTGGTTTGACACAGGGAAGTAGTGTATACCTTATGAAGAATGTTTCATTTGTTTTTTTTTACTGTTACAGAGTTCTGGGTTCTATTCTAGTGACTGTATTCTGGTGACAATATCTGAATAATCAGATTCAAGAGTTTCAGTGATTGGTTTATGTACTTGATGATTGTATTGCAGCTATGATGTTGTTAATGGGTCCAGTATGAAAATTGGATGAAATGTGGCCTTCAGATTAAGATGTTGTATTCCAGGAGTATCGAGTCTGAAAATTTATGAAATGTGGTCCCTGGTAGAAGAGTGGAGTTTTCTGTAGGGTGGCACCTACGTACTAGTAAACATATTGGCTAGTACAAGAGCTAGGGGGTTGTAGCTCCCTTCCAGTAGAAGTTGGAAAACAAGAGAAGGTTGCACCTTCTGCAGGTACAAGCTTGCGTACTGGTATAAGTCTGCACCAGTACAAGATTGTAAATGGATTTTTCTTATTATTAAAAGAAGACAGAGACGACAGCAGCATGTGGTTTTTACCCACATTGGGTTTCCACCTTATATCTTGGTGTTCATGTGTGATGCTTATGTGTAATGCTTTATTCTGCTTTTACTGCACTATCTAATTAACCTTTAACATAATGGTTAAAGTTCAATGCATGATAAATTGGGTAAATCAAAAGTTCTCTACATATACACTGGTTTCTTTAAGAACAGTTGCGTGTACACGCTTATTCACTTCGCTGAAGTAGCGTTTACAAACACTGATTCACCCC